>JAYKKI010000004.1:39022500-39290000 GCA_039881145.1 Druceiella hillmani | reverse complement strand
ACATGTACTGATGGGAATAAAAAGGAATGAAATTATGCACATAAACATAAATGAAAATTTGTGTACATAACTCTCTCAATACGTTTAAAGTATACGTATGTATAATTTGTTTATGAATATATCCATATGTTGATGTAATCTGCTTTCATCCTCATCCACATGTTACTATAGCGACGTATTTGCTTTTCGTCCAACGTCCTTTGGTATGTTGGAGAATAAACAGACAAGCGAATAACAATACAGCAAATCCAACCGCACGTTCAGGGATTAGTTGGGTGGTAGTATTCTAGAAGCATATATAAATATACAAGGATTTTATGTGTGTTTCGATCTTGTAATAAACAAAAAAAAATTAATTAATTAATCATAAAAGCACAATTAGCAAGGGATAAATATATAATAGGCTAGTATTTGAAATATAAATACTGGAAAGTATAAAAATCAAATAGATTAAATATAAATAAAAACTAATTTTATTTTGTCACGTACATCTATCTATGGGTTCGTACATTGCCACCGCCGCCCCAGTGTCGGGACATGAGACGTACGTTCCGCCTCTTTAAATCGTTTTCGCTCTCGACACTTCCTCATTTGTCACAGTTCAACTATTGGAAAGCAGATAAACTGCTCTTTCTCGCTACATTCGTTTATTATATTTGCTGTTTTATGTTTTGTTGTTGCATTTGTTATCTTTTGCTGACTTTTCAATGAATATAGGTGAGGACATGGGAGGCATTTTCGAATATTACAAATTTAATAATAATTTCCTTATAAAAAAACAGTATTACGATTGGTGTATTCTATAATAAATTGTTGTATCTTGAATGGAGCATTTCAATAATAAATAATACAAACGTCGCAAGGTTATAGCGGAAAGAAGCTTTGATTAATTTTGAGTACGTGTATCTTTAAGATAAATTTCAAATAAAAATAACTACTCGTGTAATAACCTACTCGTGTTGCATATTACTATTAATATTTTCTGATTAAAGAAAATCATATAAATCAACGATACATCAAATAGCATTTCTTATTTGTTTCGTAATTATTTCCTTTACGATAATAGGGCACAGAATTATGAGCATTCACCAAATATTATGTGAATAACTTGGGAGTGTATACTTTTAATATACCAATGATACCGCCCCAATATACCAATATCGACCCATAAACGTTACGACCTGCCTCTTATGTACATACGACCACCACTAGAGATCGTTTGGTTTTTATCATTCAATATAGAAGTAACATAACCGTGCGAACAACTGACCTATTGCATGATATTGTTTTGTTTCGTTCATTACATTTCGTAGGTATGTAAAACATTTATGTTACAAATTTATTAACTTGTTATTTTTTATACTACTTAAATAAAACGATTCAAAGTTTAATGATCATAATACCAAAAACATATCAATTAATGAAGAATCTTAGTTACATAAAAAAATTAAGACTGAATATTCAAAAAGGACTCAGACGCATCAATCCAAATAACGAATCGTTTAATGACCGCACAAGAAAAATTGGCCAACGTTACTTCCAATGCTGAACTCCTGCCAAACATATTAAACCAAGTTTACTAATGCATTTCTAATGACGTAAACTTGCTTAATGCATGTGTATGAAATTGTATGAATAGTTAACACGAATCTCAATTTCATGATCATATTGTTTTTATCGCTGCTTGCACGTTTTTAATTTTAGAAAGTGTCGATCCTATAGTACGACAGTAGTGAATGCATGAAGTTTTTACAGAAAACACCCAAGCGATTTTTTCCAAAAAATCATCAAGTGGCATCCCGTTGTTATAGAGTAACAAGAATCACTATATAGAATTTGAATAAGCCGATTTTATTGGAATATGTAAGTGTGCTCAAAAATTGCGCGATGACTGTACTAGCTTGCCGTGTTTATGTTTTAAAAAATTGTCCATCCTTTCTTTTATATATATTTTAATAGTATTCTGTCTAGAAAACCATGTTTTCATAAGTATGCAATATTTAATTATAAATGCATTAGCAAACGGTTCAATATGTTTGGCAGGAGTTCAAGCAACATTGGAAGTAACGTTGGCCAATTTTTCTTGTGCGGTCATTTAACGATTCGTTATTTAGATTGATGCGTCCGAGTCCTTTTCGGATATTCAGTCTCAATTTTTTTATGTAATTAAGGTTCGTCATTAAATGATTTGTTTTTAGTATTATGATCATTAAAAATTTAATCGGATTATTTAAGTAGTATAATAAAAAACAAGTTAATAAATTTTAAACATAAATGCTTTAAATACCTATGAAATGTAACAGACAATTTTCAGTTAAACAAAATAGTTTAAAATAACATATAGTTACAAAAACTGTAGAATACGAAGAAATGACGAGGAGATAATTTTAATATGCTCTCTAAATTCTTGGGCTGATATTAAAAAGTAAAAAAAAATATTATTTCAATCACAATCTACGAAGAGTTATAAGGAAGGCGTTGAATATAATTTGTTATACATACGTATATATATATATATATATATATATATATATATATATATATGTGTGTGTGTGTGTGTGTGTGTGTGTGTGTGTGTGTGTAAATGTGTATTTAGTGTTGTAACAATGAGTGAATCAATTATGTAAATACACTTAAAGCATCGAATTATTAATTATTTTGATTAAAATTGATCTCTACTATTTTAACAAAACACTAATCTCTGTCGGTATTTTCTTTTGAAACTCGTTTTTGTGCAATCAGGATGTATTCTTTGTTCTTGCACACAACGTAGCAGAAATTGTTTCTGTTTTTCCTCTGCAGTGATCGATCTACGAAAATCTCGTGCAGCTTATAAACAATCTAGTTTTGGTAGAGCGAGAAGTTATTATTTGTATTCATAAGTAATCATAATCGGCATTCGTTTTTTCTTCGAATTTCTAAGGTCCAGACCAGGTAACCATCTATTACCCAGTGGGTTGCCACGATTTTGGGAATATTATTCTAAAAATCAGTTTTGATAGCCTCTGCTATCACCTTCTGAGTTTGTGTTTGAATATGTTGCATTTATGACTTCGTCAACACTGAGACCCATTGCTTCTATTGCAGCCTGAAGAATGAAAACAAAACAAAATATCTTATGTTCAAATGACATCTATGTAAAGTTGTGGCTAACTTTGACGTAATAAAATCTTTCCTACTGATTTCATAGAAGTTTGAGACGTTGTCGCTGGTTCATCAGGGAAAAGCTCGTTTAGGCTTTCGATAAAACTATTGAATAATAGACAACACGATTCTTAAGCTTTAAATTTCAAAATATCACGAGAGGAAAACGATTTAGTCATCGCTTACAAATATTTTCAGAATATCCATTGTTCCTCCTCTTTTTCTTGTCAAACCCGTTTTTCTTTTTCGCCTAATATTTTATCTACCCCTGCGAAGCCGACTGGACGCTCTGGGTCTCTCTGTTGTTATAAAAATATTTTGTACCCTTCTATTTTCATCTTGTTATAGGCATCGACGTGTGCAATATTAAAAAAATATTTAATCCATTTTAAAAGTCTCCTCACGGTGCTTGTAAATAATTTGAGTTTTCTCACAATTTTTTGGATTTCTCGCCAAACTTGATAAGGGTCCACAAGCCTTTTTAACACAGTTTAGAATTAATCTTGTCGGTATTCTCGCCTTTTCCAGAAAATAGTATACTCACGAATTATAAAATTAGCACCCTCGCATATTGTTAGTTTAGCTTGCCGTATATTAAAAAAGAAAACTGCTAGAATTTGTCGAAGGTAATTTTGCACATGTTATTTAATGACTGGCATCTCCTACTATATAAATGTATTTTTTATCGCTTCGTAGTTTGTCTGCGGTCATATGGAAAGAAAATAATTCGTGTGAATTGCGCCTAAATTCACACTCCAAAGATTAACGCTTGCATGCGCGCCTTGTCCTGTGCCACTTATATAAACATGTTTAGAAGCAAGTCGGCACGGATTCCCGGTCACAGAATAAACCAAAATTTATTTTGAGTGCATATTATACCTCAATGAGCATAATTACAGGGTATGCATTAATTTTTTTCATTCGAAAAATAAGAATCACTATATATGTATAGGTAGGTGGATGGTTAGCCAAATAAAATGGGTGGATAGGTGGACCCATTCAAAAGTTATATCGCCCTGATGACCTCTAAATACAATCTCACAGTTTTTTAGATATTAGTTTTCTTGTTATCCTTGAAAAAGTCATACAAAACAAAATTAGCCCTTCTAATTCTTATAACTATGTTTTTATGGTTATAACCATTTCTCAAAAAAATATATTTAATACAGGAAACCAACGAAAAAATATTACAACCCAACAGAGTCTCGAAAATGGGTAGAAAAATTCTTATAGTTCATCTTTTCATTATATTAAAAGAAAACTAAATATGATCAAGATGTTCACACACTTTTAAAAACTTCTCTACATCATGCCCTTTTTAAAAACATGCTACGTAAAATACAAGCTCATAAACCACATGAACAAATTAATGATTTGATACAAGTTAACAAGCACAAAAAAGCTAACTTTTAAAAAATATTTAAGTTATATTGAAGGAAAATGTAACTGTAACAAATAATTAAGATATTCGTGAAATGTTTTTTATTACAGATTTATACATGAGAGAAATTAAATTTTTTCTTTATAAAATTTTCTTATTTCTATTAATCTAGGTGGTATGCTATAGGTGTAAATGGACAATGAAAAATAATTTATTGGTTTTTGATTGGCTTTGATTGGTTTAAAACAAATTGGCAGTAAAATATTTTACGAAGGGCTACGTAAATGCATATTAAAAATTACTTTGCACTGTAGTGTAATGGAAAAACATGCCTTCTATTTGCTCGAAAAACTGACCAAAATTTCAATGTGCTTAGGCCTAGCATTGCAACAACATTTCTTATACTCCTCGCCGAACCGTCATCAAACTCTTCAAGTACGCGTTCATCGATAGCAACACCACACTGTCTAATATTTATTCTGGGTCCTCAGAAATTCAAGATGCTTTTTATCCAAGTAAACACTTTTTATCCAAGCAACCAAAACAACAACATAATTTAACGAAAAGAGTAGAAAAATTTGTACGTTAAAATTTTGTCTACCCATTCTCTAAATCTATTTTAAAAATATTTTTTTAGGAACGGAAATACAAAAATTATACCGAATTTTCAATCATTAAAAATAGTTTTAAAAAGCTTGGCAATTTTCTCCAAATAAGCCTTTTATTTGGAGAAAATTGTCAAAAATAACAAAAAAACGAATACCTCAAAAACTATAACACTGGATGTAGAGATTATTATATATCCATCTATCCACTCTCTTTTTTTTGCTAATCATATGCTAAACAACCTGTATTCCCGTAACCTATTAGTCAAATCTTTAAGACACCGCGGTTTTTTCGATTCAATTATTTTGATTTTCGTAGTTTTAAATATTTTTACAACTCAAAACTAAAGTTCGTCAAGAATTTCATATTTTTGCAAATTTGAATCAGCATTTAGGGTCGCCAAAGTTCACAACATTACATATCCAGTTGTTATCAAATTAAGGAAATATAGGTTGCGTCATATTACATTATTACCTACGCTTTACACAATATGTTACGCGTTCGTTGTGGTTTTACTTTTATTATTGAAACAATTTTGTTTTACTACAAAAATATAAATAAGTAGCTGCTCGTACCGGTTTTGCCCTAGTTACAAAGTTATTTACGGTTTACGATTTTCCAAAAACGCCGAAATATTGTTTCCATATTGGAGTAAAATACAAATTTTCAAGTCTCTCACTTTGATTGTGTCATACAACCTTCCATTCCTATTCTCCTGTGCCTTTAAAAAGAGAGTTTCGGAAAATATTTTCTCAGCGAGTACCTAGAAGCAAAGAGTAACACACGTGGCAAGTTTAAAATTTATGAGCTTTTTTAAGTTTGGAAATTTTGAAAATATTGTATATATATATATATATATATATATATATATATATATAAGTGTCCAAAGTGATGCAAATCCCTTCGCTTTCAAATTCATAGATACGATAATAGCTCCATGTTACAAAGCTAATTACGCGAAACTTTCTAAATGTTCGCAGACAAAGGCCATAGTGCATGCGGGTAGGGAAAAGAGCTTTTATACTTCCGGCGAGCAGAATAAATGGGCAAAGGTCTTTAGGAATTGATTTCAGAACCTTTTTACTAGCTTGTGAATTATATCTTTCAGGTCTCTCTTCAAAGTGGAAGATAGCGTTTAGAGCTTTTACTAATAACGACTTACCTACATTTCAATGTCATTAAATCGCTGTTGAAATTTATAAAATTGAATTGGTAAGTATTTCACAATTGTTTATAAATATTTCGAAGACAAACTTATCGGCAATGCACGATTAAAGACAATACAATATATAATGCATAAGAATTACCCGAGCTCAAGCCGGTTGCTACAAAACACACAAATTTATTAAATTTAATGGAAATTCCTTCATACAGAGATCCTTTCATGATGTCAGACAGTAGCGTATTGAGAGAAAATACATACAAAAAGCTAATTCTTCATAAGCTGTTCAGAAAACTTACGTTAATAAAAAATAACGCTAAATTAAGTTTAAAATTACGAAATATTTTTGACTTTATTTTACCGGTTAATTACAAATAAAACTCGCAATATTAAGGTTTCATGCATTTAGGTACAAATGCTCATCAGTATTTATATTAAATTATTTGCAATATTACTTTTCGTTAAAACTTCCTAGTATATTTTCCGTAGTCGCATAAATATCAGTCATCAGTTTTCCAGTAAACTTTTTTAGACTTTCAGAAATGCGTTTCTTTTCAAAATTTCGATTTCAGCAGTTTCGAAAATTGACGCAGAGAACATGATTTTTCTGCACACGTTCAACAAAATAAAATAAGTCTAAAGCTATCTTACATTAGATTCTAAAAACAGACATACACACACTTAAAATAAATTAAGAGTACTTCATATTTCTGATATGTGTTGATTAATAAGCGTTATTACCGTGACAAGTTTCAAATTTATATATCATGTATTTCTGAGTGGGGGACCCCATTTTTTCCTTTTTTAGTTATGGAATCCTAAAAATTGTCAATTTACATTATTGACCGTAATAGATATGGCCGTGTTTTTTATAACATAAATTATATTCCTGTTTTAGTCATACTTATATCTATTTGTGTGAATTTTTTCGGATTTGAAACAAAAATAAATAAAGTAAACCGTGCAATCTCCAGCATTTACAATTATTTTTATGATGTAAGAAAAATTATTGTTGACAATAATATAAATTAATTATGCAATGTACTATACATTGTTTAGTTAATTGGGTCTGATACTTTACTTCAATGAGTGAATTATATTTTCAGCTTCATTAGTTCAGTATGTTGACTTAGTATATTAGCCACCATTGTAGTTAATGCGCTTGATGTATCTATATGTCCATCAATAAATCCCGCTTTGCTTGCTTTTCTATGTCTTTTTTATGTCCATTAATAAATTCTATTGCGTTATAGTGATTTCAACTGCCTTATCGATGTTTGCACATTATGGTCACTTATTAGTTTACATTGACTTATCACGTCTGTCACGTCGATTTTTGTCAGCCCATCATTATCGAGTCCATCATACTTTGTAGAGTCGATTCTGCTCACCACTTGATATTAACTTTGATGAGCTTCGAGTTATGACACTAGCAAGTAAGTTTTAAAATTCACAAAAATTATTATTAAATATTTTAGAAAATCATGTCAAACGTCTCCACACCCGATTATTTTTCAAGTTGATATTTTCAATCAGATGGCATCAATGGTATTGGAGCATTCGATTACTAAACATGCAATTATGGGACCAACGAAATAGCGTGTTCATTGTTATTATTTTTTAATAATTCTTACTTAAAATGATATAGATTTGCAAGAAAGGATAATGTGTTATAAAGGCTATCAGCGAAACGTCAGTAAGATACTTATTAGTTTAATATATATTTTAATAATAAATGTATCAATTAACAAATTACTTTTATTTGCATATACCATTATTTTTACCTGTTTGTATATTGTTTATTGTTCGTTTTAATTAAAGGCGTGGGCGAATAGTATTTTTAAATTCTCCAAATATTACTCACCTATTTCATATGGTTCAAACGACCCTTGATCTCAATTTGAGAGAAAATAATAAGATTACATTCTTTTTCTTATTACTTTTATCCATGGTAGGAGCAATTATATATAGATTCTAATATTACTTTGACAAATATTATTTGGACTGAATGTGTTTTTAATTTTTCAAAAGGAAATTTGCCCATTATCACTCAGGGATAATTTTTATCATTCACTTATACCAATTTTGAACTTTTATTATATTTTGTATTGCAAAAATTTCATTTTTACTCTTAAAGACATAATAAATCAAGGTATATTTTTGTAGAGGATTCATTAACCCCGCCCCTTTTCCTAAATAGTAATCACAAAATTAGTGCGAATAATTTCAAAAATGCTCTTTTTTCTGCAATTTCCCACACCTAAAGAACTTATTTGTCATATGATATATTTTTAGCATCAAGTAACATTTTCACTCTTGCATTAATCACTTATATGTAGAGTCCTAACTAGTTTCATCGGATACCGGTCCAAACTATACAATACCACTACATTGCTCTCCTTATATTTCCCGCCATTATATTTTTAGAGCAAAAATTATTTGTATTAAAATGATTTACATAGAATTACGACAAAAATACATAAGTTATAAAACGGAGTAGTTGGACGCCTTTTTGCAAATAGAAACTACTGAAAAACTATAGCACCTTATTAATTATCACACTATCATTTAGAAATTTTTGTAAGTATTTTAAAAAAATTGTCCTAATAAATATTCAAGTACGTGTGCATTTTGTGCAATTTACAGTCCAGAAGAAATATTTACTTTGGTACACACACACTCTTGAGTTTATTAATTCAACAAAAAAAAATTCCCACATTATTTTATTCCTATATGGTGTTCCCAATATCTAATTTTTTTATTTTCTTTTTTAACAGTCATAATAAAAAAAATACTACTTTGAATGATGTCAGACTTTGAGCATAGGTGCGGATGGTCACGATCTACAAATAGCCGGGATAAAATTAATCCGAGCTACACAATATTTACCAAAGTTATTTCGTCATGTATATATTGAACTTATTTTGCAGGAATTTATTTATTTGACATCGTTGGCCTAATTTATAACGAAAAAATCGTAAAAGTATCTCCTCAATATATGTTTCCGAATTTAATATCTACATCCATCGTCATTCCCTATCGCAGTTTGATGTGTTGATTTTAAACGCATGCAATTACTTTTTGACGAGTTGCCATAATAAATTACGTTAGTTTGAATGTAGAAGCGATTATTTAAAATGATTTCTTATCATATCTTCACTCTTTAGGAAAATATGATAATCGTGATAATAATGTGTAAGTTTGTATTTTTCCTTCATAATGAAACCAACTGAGTGTAAACTTTCAGAGCTGACTACCTGTTTTACTCACGATATCGAATTATTAACCACATTTAAAAAGTCACGTTATTTATGTTTTCTTCTAAATTTCTCAAAAAAATCACTATAGTAACCTCATTAAGTAGTGCAGTATCGCTAATAGCAAAATTGATGTTAAATGTATTTATTTACATTACATTATCACAAGAGTCTTAACATATAAATATTCAATTTAAAATACTTTTCGGACATATCAATATCTGATTCATATTATAGATAACAAAAGAGAAAATAATATTTATCGGTATGGCATTTCTTCTTTTAACCTTGGGTCTGCTATTTGATTCAAATTATTATTACCAAATGCCATATTTATTACAAAATATTTTAATATATTTAACAAAATTTAATATATAAAGGTCTGATAAATATTAATATTAAGTTATGTTAACTATAGTGATATCACTGTAAACTTATAAAATATTAATATTCATACTTATAATTTAAATATGAAAATTAATTTATACGTATTACTAGAATCTGTTACTTGCTGTGAAATCAATTAATGAAAGTACTAAATACTGATTATAATTTCCATTATATATTTCGTTCGTTATAAATCCATTTTTAGTGCCATTTTGTCGGTCAACACTTACTTGTATAACCCTGTTAACTCGGCTGCAATATTACTTCTCGGCACAGAGTGAAACGAACTTTGTAATTAATTTACTCTATAGTTCACTCTATGTACACCTACATGTATGCGTGTGTGTGTACATATATATATATATATATATATATATATATATATATATATATATATATATATATATTAATTTAAAAAAATTTGTTAATCTCTTCATTCATAGCAAATACATAGGAATTGGCAAAAAATAAATTAGGGCAAAAAACTGAAATTAAGTCTCCACGGCGATAAAGAAAAATGTCTATTTCATTCAAGCTATTGAAGAAATACAAAAACAATTTCACTAATTTTCATAAAACAAAAAAATAACGCACGTCTTATAGGTTTAAAATAGTTTTGGGGCTATTGGAGAAGAACAGGATATAGGGTAATATTATTTATAAACATCCTCACATACGTCCGGCCGAGGGTCAAATTTGATATTCATTCAAGTGCGAAAATAGTTTTTTACTACCGCTGACGTGTTTTCATCTGAGCGCTTGTCAACACAATTCAGTTTGTTGACGCCTCACATGACGTTCTTTTATTTATTTTTCATATAATAACTATTTCTTCGTTCTCGCTTCACGTCTCTCAACAAAGTGAAACGTTTTTTCGTGATATCTTATGTTATAGCGAATAATGTGTACATTAAACTGAACATAAAAAGAATAATGCAAACTGCGACATAACTAATCACGTTCAAAAAATTGTAATTAATAATCGCCTTATTGCGTAAGTCTATAATTAACAAAATATATCCATTACAATCCAAATATATATTAATTACAATCCGTCATCTTCCATAAAAACTCGTCTAAAAAAGTGATTACAGAAATCTTATACGGGTGTATGAGATTGAATACTATTCCTATTTTAGTAATACCAAAATATTTTATGATTTTACAGTATACTACTGTATATATAATATAAGTAATATAGTTGACTGTATATAATATAAGTAATATAGTTAATATAGCCTAATAATTACCCATAAGACATTTGTAAATTAAATATTAATAATTAAAGCGTGAAACTATGAATCTCTACAGTAATCATCCAAATAAATTTAAAAACCCAATGGAGAACGAAAAAATAAGCCTATTCTCCCTTCTGTCATTTATAATTAATATAATAAATCAGAAATTTGTTTCAAAATTATTTTACTTTGAATATATATATATTAAGCCTGGTATGGTTAATATAATTAACATCATTATATTAACCATAAAATTTAATATTACCAGGTTACCAAAATATAATATTAATTTTACAAGTAAATAAGATTATTAATACCGAATTTTCTTGAAAAATTTAGTACGAAACATCAATTTTCCGACTTTCTTAAGTGCATTTTCTTATGCATGAGAGAAAGACGTATTTTTTGAAACACGACGCTCAGTTGGTTTCGTTATAAAGAAAAATACAAGCTTATGTGTACGTGCCGAAATTATCGTTGTTTCTTAGAGACAGAAAATATTAGGAAGTGTTTCTAATTAACTTATTATACCAAATCAAACGGCGATAGGAAATTTTGGTCAATGTAAATCTTCAAGTCAGAATCTTGTTGAGCAACTATTACCATTTCTTCACTAAAAATTAGTTAAAATAAATAAATTTCCTATAAAACAAGATTAATTTGTTGAAATCAGTTTATAGATCTTATATTCTAACAAAGTTTAAGGCAGTAAAACTTTATATTTCTTTCTTCTTGGTAAAAAAAAACAGGCTATAGTACTATATACATTACAGACTACAGTACTATATACAAAAAAAACAGGCTACAGTACTATATACTATATCGACAACGTTCTGACTTAAAAAAATTGAGACCGTTTTGGATCTGAATGTTTTCTTATCTGAATAATTCAAGATTGTGTCGTATTATCAATCATCTTACGTTTATATAAATAAAAAATGCTGCACATAAAATTAAGACTTAACTACAATTATTTTACCACGGTTGGATTTCTTTCAGGCGAAAGTTTTTGAAATTTAAGTTTATCAACTTATCTTACAAGAATACATTATCATGGTGAGAGTACATTACCATCGTTTAAATAACTGTGGTGTATATTTATGTTAATTTCAAGTTAATTTTAAATTAATTATAGGTCAAATTAGACCTAAATTTTACTTTTTTGATCAACGTTAGACAAGAATCAAGGATAGGAAATATATATATATATATATATATATACATATATATATATATATATATATATATATATATATATATATATATATAAATAAGGAAAAATAAGTCATAAAATGGAATTAATATTCGTTTCAATAACCAAGTCGTTGCGTTTTTATTTATGAAAACCGCGAATAAAACAAAGGTAAACTGCATACAATATTTAAAAAAACATAACAACTCCTAACGCCGTCATAAGATACTACAATATTGTGGAAACATAACATTTCAAATAAAAGCTCTCGATATAAAATTTAAAATAATAACTCTTGGGACTGAAACCAAAGATAAAAATGTAATTTTTGAAAATAGTGAATTATTGCAAGTTAATTTTATAATTTGTTATCGAATACTCTTCTACAGTAAAATAAAATGTTCGAGTCACGAAAACGAAATGCAATTAATATTTAATGAAGCATACTGGGTTTAATTTATATTTTCAGTAAAATTGTCTGTTAAATGAAACAAAGTACGATAGACGAACGACGCACCCTTCAGTTTGTAGTCAAAATAATTTATTATTTAAATTTATTCCCATGTTGAACATTAATAGTTTCTGCTAAATGACGTCAGATAAATCGGTATAAGCTATAATTAATATTTCAGTTGTCGTCAGTTTTGAACAACTGGGTCATTTAATATAATCTTATTTTGGTTTCATACAAACTAGTGTGAGTAGTATTAAACAATATTTGATCTATTTGATTATATAATGAAACTACATTTAAGAAAACACAATTTATATTTAAAATTTAATTTTTTTTATTACTAAATTTCACTCTAGGCGCGGCAAGCTTTTATTCGCTTACACAATCAAATAGTATGTATTAATATTATATTCGTTAACATGTAACTTCGCACGTTATCACAACATAACCTAACTTTACCTTAAGTAAAATATCAGTTGAAGTAACCTACTTTTGTAAGTCCACTTAGCATAAAATACTTGTCATTATATACAAGCAATAAAGGCAAGAATTTTATGCCCTCAAATTTTTATGAAATATTTATTTAGAATATTCATTAATTCAAACAATAGAATGTTACAATTTTGTCGTCAATATACTCCTTTTACAGTAAAATAAACGTTCTGAAACTTTTATCTATTTTAATTTTTATTTACACTTTCTGTAACAAGTTAGATTAAAATAATATATTTCTTAAATGTGGACACGGCTCCTGTTGCCGTTAAATATTTGGATATAAAGGACTTGCGCCGCTAAAGCCATTGAGGAAATTAAAACATAAAATAAAACACTCACCTGATGAATCGTACTTGACACCATTAAACTCGTCGAAGCAGTGCATCACGGCAAGGGTGTGTGGTGGAGTAGGCGGCCAGCACAGAACGCCGTCCCAGTAGGGCGGGCAGCCGGACACGGGCGCGGCCGCATGCCGTTCGTAGCACGCCCAGCCCGCGCTCCCATTGCCCAGCACCTCGTGCGCCAATAGCGACAGTTCCTCCAGCTTGCTCGGCGCCGCGGACTCGTTTGACGCCGCCGCCATTGCGCGATCACCTTATCGCTACCGGCAGATAGCGCATCGCAGCTGAAAACGCGATCTACGCAAATCCCGAACCCTGCTCGCAGTCGTTTTCGATTCTACACTCACTGATATATTCGCTATTATAACAATTATATGCACGTTAATGTATTAATTGCACAGTGTATGCTTGTTTTTTGCTGTATTCAATTTTTTTTAAAAACTTCACCTTAATATATCGATCCTTATATGTATATATCCTTATGGCAAAGACAGTTTATTATAATTACTTTGGAAAAAGTATGTGTTGTTTAAAATATTTTAACTGTGGCTTGTTTATATTTATACAAGTATTCAGTTGTATCAAAATAATATATTTAAAGCTGCAAACTTTTTAAACAAAATTTATCTCGACCCCTGTAACATTACTGTCCTAGATATATGTTTCTTCTGTACTAATTACTAGCAACTAAATGCACCGCAAGAGTAATGAAATAATCTATCTCACTTTAATGATTTTTTTTCTTTGTATGTTATCAGTATATTGTGTCTGGTGAGTAAATGTTTGGAGTTATATAATTATCTCAAAATATCGAGATGGTAACTAAGGAGGTTTAAGTAATACATTTTTTCCAAATATTCCATGATTTTATTAATATGATTAAGTAAACTTCAAAAAATTGTATTTTGACCATTAAAAAGTTAAATATACTAGAGATTAATTACGTTGTTAGTTTCAAATCAAATAAATAAAGTAATTTATGAAAAATCACTAAATTTCCAAATCAATTGCACTTTTTTTTCAATAAAGCAGGCCATTTGTCATTCAGGTAGATACATTGCTCATGCTTACTTTTAGAGTACCTACCTCACTAACACTAAATCATCCAACTTACGCCAACATTTTTTATTTAAATTTCGTGATGGTTTTGAACCATTTAACGAAGAAACGATTATTTTTTTAAAATTACATTAAGAAATCGTTTATTGTTAAGAGTATGTAATATTTAATAATAAAATCTTGCAGTGACTTATAAATAATAGAAGCTAGAAACATAATCATGAGCAAGCGACCGATTAGATGTAACATAATTTAAAATTTAAACGAAATCATTTTAGTGTTTAATTAAAATTTATTTGTAAATTTAACAAATCGGTTACCCTCACTTTAAAAGCATCGACTAAGTTGATAATTTCGCAGTAATTTATGTATCAGAAGAGTTCTATGACTGTGATAATAGCGTACGCTTAATGATTGTGTTGTTTGCAAGACTCAAATAATCAAATATGACTATCAAAGCGTATATATAAATACTTATCTGGGCGCAACTTGGTTTACTTCACCTTGTTATATACGTACTAAGGAATTCTTTTTTCATATAAATTTATGTATCTTAACCCAATTCATCAAAATGAATTAAAGTAAACAAGTTACTAAGTAGTTTAGAATAAATAATGCACGTAAAAATATAAAAATAAAATATTACACATATAGGTTTGACATGCTAAGTTTGTAAAAATGGGGTATTTAGATTTTTAAATGGAGAGTATATCAAACTACATTCCATGAAATGTTTTCCTCTATTTCATTAATGTTTATTGGAAGTCGTTTATTTTAATCCAATTTATATCCAATAGTGAAAGAAATATTATTACAAATAATCGTAGCAACTCTAAACGTTGACTGTAATAAAATTGTTTGTAGTTATAGTATTCTCTCTCTCGAACTAATTCGAACTCGTAACTCGTTCTCTATTATAGCATATAGACTTTCGAACTCGTAAAATTACGCTAAAATATGACAAATATTTTTATATAAAAATTTAAATATAAAATTCCGATGTGAAATTTAAATCTAAAAAATAAACGTCCTGAAAGACAGCTGTTTGGATTAGTATTATAATAAGCTACATGCTATAATAGAGAAAATGGAACAACCGATGACGTTGGATTAAAGATATCTGTTACAGTTTTGGAAAAATGAGAAATCGAGTCATAAGAGCATGAAGCACATATACAATTGAGAGAGTTAAAGTTATGAATGTTTCTATGTTTAATTGAGGATCTAGGTGAGTGAATACAAGATAGGTGCAAATAGGATAGCACTGCTCGAAAGCCAAACTAATTAGTTCATGCCCTATAGAAAATAGCGGGAATTCATAATCTAACGATAGAGTTCTGTTTAATTTTATCAGGGCTGATTCAGTACAAACATAACAAAAACAATTAAGTATTGCTCTCTCAGTATTTTTGTCTTACTTTTGCCAGCTAGACAATTCAAAATAAAACAAAAATAAATATGGTGAAAAGTAAAATGTTAATATTATTTAATTACATTTACGAATTAAATTTTTCCACACTTTTAAATCCTTTGTCATAACGCAGGAAATTCCATAAAATAAGATAATGACAACATATATCTCTCTATTAGTCGCAATTCATGCTAATGACAATTAAGTAAAGTAGGATTATACTAAATGTTAATAATAATTCTTATAGCGCTAATGACATGTATACTATACCGTCAACAATCCTTAACCGATGCAGATACGATTTGAGTATTTGCTTCATTTGCTTACTTGTGTTCGATCGACAATGGCCACAAAAATCGAAAGTTATTTTGAATTTATTTTATTTAATGTTGTTAGAAGAGTGGTAATTTCAACTTTCGAAAATTAATCTTTAAATAATTTATTTATACAGACATCAACTGTTAGTTCAGAATTTAAAAAGATTATAATATTAAAAAACCGGCTAATTTTTATAAAGCAAAAGCAAGCAATTTTTACAGATCTTAATTAATGATTTTTATAGATTATATGAAATATATATACTTGCGATAAAAATACCAAGAGACTGTAATTTAAAATTCCCCAAATCGTATTGAACCATGATCCTAAAGAATTTGTATAATTCATTTCCGTTCGACTGTGTTATGTAACATAGTCCAATTTAAGTTGTTTCAATTATGTATTTTTATTAATACAATGAGGTTAATAACTATTTAAATTAATGATTCCGTCATAAAATTCCCTGAAGATAAACCGTAATGTTATCTTCAGGGAAAAACCGTATTATTATATTGTGTTATATTCGATTTCAAAATTATATATCTACTTATTTACTAAGAGTACAATTAAAAAAACAATATAAAAGAAAATATAATTATTAAATAAAAATTCAAAATACTTCCTTATTACTTGCTTATTTTAATGTCCAGTATAAACTCCAGTGTATAATTTGAGGGACAGATTAATTGATTACATATATATATATATATATATATATATATATATATATATATGTGTGTGTGTGTGAGTGTGTGAGTGTATATATATATATATATATACACGCGTAAAATAAAACATACTACAGTTAACATCTTATAGAATCACTGAAGAAATTCTATAGGGTGTTAATCTGTGGATTTTATTGTACCCAAGGTGGCGTATGGGCTTTTCATTTATTTGCAATCAAATATATTTTAATTTCAAATTTAAGTACCAAGCGCAATTATTTCAAAAATGTTTTTTCTAAGATGATTATGAATGGCGTCAGGTTAAAACCCCGGAACCATAAATTTTAAAATCAACTGAATATTTTTCAAAGTTCAGCATGCACAACATCACGAGCAATGCTAATAATATAATTAATGACCAGTTTATTCAATTTCCATATTAATAAGTAAATCTTTAAATAATCCCAAATAATTATGCAAAAAATACTTTTAAATTTTTTAAATTTGTAAAAAACTAATAATTTCACTAATTATTAAAATAACTATATTACTTAAATTTATTGTACTGACTCAAATTAATATATAAATGACAAGTAATCGTTACTTAAATAAATAGCAAGTTTCTGAAAAATAATAACTTGAAACGATTCGGGGAAAATATAGATAATTCTGCTAACTATGCTAAAAAAGAAATATCACAAATTTTCATTTTAACATTCAAAATCTATTGAGGTACAAATTATATACTGACCAATATTTTCTAAACATTGTTTTGAAGATATATTCCTCCATTTCAGGATTAAACAGAATATTAATTCAAAATTTGTCTCTAAAAATCAAAAGTAGCGTGAAAATTTTAAGAAAATAAATAATCAAACATATGGGAAAGTGGTGTGAATAAAACTCCTTAAATTATAAACTACATTATTTTATCAGCTCTAAAGTATGTGTGTCGGGGTACTGTTGACAGCCTTATTAATACTTTAGTAATCCATAGCAGTGCACACTGTTATGGATTGTGCTCAATATCTCAGAAACTGTTTTTGTTTCAGACGGCGATGACTGGTAGGTCGCAGGTTCATAAATCCTGACGTACAAATCGGCAGCCGCACAATGGAATCAAATAGAATATATGACACCGTACAACAATGAAGCAATTAATTCAGTTCGTGCCATCAGTTCAATTCAATAGTTCAATACAGTCTAACAATAGTCTTATCTATATACAGTTATTGTTAATTGAACCAATTGTCTTACTTCGACATGGAATATGAAACAAGGAATATGTCACAACCGAGTGGAAGAAGTTCAATGAATCGGACAAGCAAGGTGAAACCTAGGAAAGAAGCAACACCTATATTTTAGATAATGTTACCGCAGTAGGATACGCAATTACGGTTCGAAGAGATCTGATATCGACGGGTGCAAACTAATTCACCAGGAGTTACCATATTTCGCACGAGAACGTCAAAAGAAAGAAACCGAAGATGCAAAACAGAAGCTGTCAGATACATATGAACATTTATGAAAACCTGATCACACTAGAAAATTGTACCAGTATATATCTGATGATATTTGATCTGGTGATGAAAATAAACAAACATATGCATGTTTGTTGTGAAGTGGCGCATAACACTTTATTCCGTTTGGAATATTGGCCGATCCGGGTATTATTGCGCAGAAAGAAAAATGTATTAAAGAGCTATTTCGGTTTTTTTCTTAACTTTTTTTACACCAAGAAACCTTTTATGTTAATGAGATGTTTAAGTGTAAATGTGATTTAGAAAGTGTTGATAATAAAAAATATTTGTTACTGAAAAATAATTTATTTTCCACAGCAAATTCTTAAATCAAAAAAATATAGATTTTCGTTTTGTATATTCATGAGAATCCCAAAAAAATCTTATTTTATCAATTAACCAATGTCTGTTTCTACAAAAACCTGTAAATTAAAGCGCACCTTACTTTGAATTTTAGAAAACGTCAGAAAACTTACTAAGTTTGGAAAAATAAACGCGGTTTTAGCAGAAGTTTTTTTTGTGGACCATATTTGAAGTACTTACGAATTATTTCAGTTATGAAATATATCTACTCCAGGAAAAGTTTTGTTGATTGTGATCAAGATATATATATATATATATATATATATATATATATATATATATATATATATGTGTGTGTGTATATATATATATATATATATATATATATATATATATATAAACAAATCCTTTGTTCAAATACTCAAATACGAATTTTATAGTCATTTTAATTAATTAGAAAATATTTGCGTCTCAATGGTAGATTTCTTTTTATATTTTATCCAAAGTCACTTAAGCATTGTGTAACAATTGTTAATTTATAAATCTTGTCATCAATTATCGTTCAAATATCCTGTAACACAAATATTGATTTTTTCACACCATTATATGGATGGTGAAATATAATGTACTTTGAGTAAAAGCCAAAACCAACCACCAAAAATTGGGGGTGCAAACATTCCGCTCGCGAGTAAGAAGGGAGAGCGCCGCTCTTTTAAGTTCGTTTTCGCGAGCCTGAAACGTCCGCGTGCCACTTCGTTTAAGCATCTATCGATAACTTGTATATAAAACGTAAAATATTAATGCAGAGTGCTCAATGTAAAATTATATAACGTGTGACTTGAAAATAAAGAAAATTTAACACAAAGAAAACCAGACCAGTATGACCGAGCCAAACTGTATCAGAAATGTAAGAATGTCGCTGGGACAAGGATGGCGCGAGTATATCTAGATTTCAGCAATGAACAAATATTGTTCATTAATGGGTAATTCTTAGATAGATTTACATAAATACATGGCCGTTAACTCGATACAGCCATACCCCGATTTTTTTTCAGTAATATGCCAACAGTTGACCTTGCCTAAGAGGCACGGTGTATTAATTACGCATTTTGGTCTTACTTCTGAATAGTAGAATATATTGAAGCCGAGAACGAAATGATGCAACTCCAGGTAACACAAACCATCTGTTTTGATACCGTATACTCATACGAGATCCAGACCTGCTCTGACAGCGTCATCAAACCGATTATTTTTCTGAGTGCTTAACGTCATATTTATCTCCAAGTTTAATCCCAGGTGACGGATTGCTAACGTGATTTCCGTCCTAAGCCTTCCGCAGTCAATGCAAATAATTTAACTTATATTGTGTATTAAGTAGTTGAGGAGTTAGGTTATAGACAACACGTATATATGGCCTATTTTGATTTTATGAGCGCATTTGACCGAGTTGACAATAATATTCTAGGAAATTTACTGAAAGCGTGTACGTCTTCCGATCTAGTAAATTTTTTCGCTAATTCCTATTGTGTTCAAAAATATTACGTCCAATTTCGAAGTTTTAAATCACGGACTATGATTCCTCGTTATGTAATAAGCCATGTACCTCTTTTGTTTCTCATCTTGAAATTTGAGTGGTAAGCAAAGTAATAAGAGTAAATGTGCAATAATGAAGTATGAATACATGAGACCCTTGGTGCCTAATGATTATTTAGCTTATAGATGACCATCATCATTTCACAATCATACCATTAAATGCTATAAAGTGCTAGGATTTGCCGTGCGACGTTTCCACGATTGCAATGATATTGAGTGTATTGCAATTTTGTTCAAGTCTATTGATTGTATCGAAATAAATGCAGTCATTTACTATACGAATAACGCAGTATTGTGAGATGCCCCAAATTTAATTTTTATTTTCTCTGCTCACCGTAATAGAAACAATATTATGGGCTTACTTTATAATTCACCATTGATTTATAATTACTATGATGGTTATTTAAAATTTTTTTTTGTTTTTTTTTTGTAATTTTTATTGTTTTTTAAAGCTAATTGTATTTTTGGTACCTGTACAAGTTCAATACTTTCGATCAACCTGTAAACTCTCTAAGAGGTTTTTAGGGTTTCATAACTCTTAAGGAAAAAGGAAATCTTCATAAGATCACTCACGTGTCAGTCTGTCTTTCGATCACAGCCCTTTTTTGCTGAAACTGCTTGATGTAGAAACTTTGAATTTGGCAGAGTAATAAAACATATTAACTCGCACATATTTTACGGGCTAATATTTTTAAAGGAAAATTTTAGGAGGGGCAAAAAAAAGCACTAAAATATATTTTTTTTATTCTATATATAGTTTGTCATGTCGTTTGGGAGGGCAAATAATATAAGCCAAAGAACCATTTTTTCATAATTTTAGGTAGTTTATCTTCAAAATTACCATGACAATTTTGAAAAAAATGTATTTTCTCTTATTTCCAGAACTACTCAACCTAAAATTATGATACTTTAAAAAAGATTTTAAAAATCTACACAAAGGTTATAGAAAATATGTAATGGTTATCCTAGATCTTACAATTTTTGAAATAGGCACCATGTTTTAACGCTTGTGAGAGACATGGTGGAAAATATATTTACGTTCTAAAAATTAACATTTGTAAATAACTTATTAGAAATACTATGCGCCCTTAAATATTTATAAGTGACTAAATGTGTATGGAACCCTCATAGTGCAGGACGAAAAAAATTACGTTAGACTACATTACAGTTTTTCACATTTATCATGTCTTTTCACACTTACCAATATCAATTTCTTTCGAATTTAACAGTATAAGTATAAAAATTATTTTTGCTACTGTACTGTTGTCAAGAAAACATCGTGAATAACAGGGTAGCCTAAGATGCAGATACAATAAAGTAAAATTTCCAACTCTCTGTATAAATATATCCGTATAGTGATTATAATGTAGCAACATAAAACGCCCAATATTACACTTATGCCTTTAAGAAGGACGCAATCGAGGCAGATTTCAATCAAATGCTGAAAAGCTAATATCCGGTAGATAAAAGCACAACTAAGGGATGATAGAATAAAAGGGGAGATGAAGAAAGCAATTTAAGGATATTGACTTACGGTTCCGGTACTATTCAAAAGTATACTCGGCTTGCACTCATTTTTTTTAATTATGGAAATTCACATTACATGTAATTATTAAGTTCAATAATACGGGCTTAGTTTATAGTTCGAAAATAAAAAAAGACAAAGAGATAAAATCGAATTGGACTTAGGTACAATTTTTTCCTGTACAAAGGCTATGCAGAGATTTAAATACAAAAAGTTGACAAACAAGTAATACATTTTTAATCTCTAATTACAAGGGAACCAGATAATATATTTTGAGATGTATTAAGTGCACAAATATCAAAATGGTAAATATAAAGATTGATTTATTTGTATTACTTACATGACACTTGGATTTAAAATAAAGCTTTTATGCCTATATTATCCACTTTCCGACATTCAATGTCAAATGCCATCAATTTATTTAGCGTTCGCAAAATTATATTTAAACAAACATAAAATTTCTTTTACATCTTCACTTTAAAAGTTTTTTAAGTGCCTTTAAAAATATTCGTGAGGTCGCTGACATCAATCCTGCGTTTAATATAGTCCAAAAGTAACAGCTTCAATATGATTTCGTTCAGTATGTTATGACATCTAAATATATTCGTAAAATCATCCCGCGGCCCCGGCATTCTTTTCATGCTATATATAAATTTAACCAAGAAAACTCGATGCGTTTTCTGGTTTAAATTAAAACAAGACTTTGTGAATACATATTATTCTGATTATTATGGGTTATCTAGGGAATAAATTATATAGTTAACCAATGGTTAAATTTCATTTGAAAATAGCTAATAATAGTATTTCACACGACTTTAATTTGTTTTTAAATTAACTAACCGTAAATTAAAACGTGATATTGAATTAATTATATCAAAGTACACTTTGATTAATGGTGTACAAACCGTTTTCTGCCATACTTATATAAGTATTTTGCTGACGTATGAGATTTCAAGTTGTTTTCGAACATCATCGTAACACCTATCGTCAAAACAAAATAATCGTGGATAGTAAACCTAACCTAAGATACAGATAAAATAAAACAAAATCCAGAGATATCTTTGTGTATGAAGATTAGAATAAGTTAATAATATTATTTTTGGCGTAGTTAAATTAAATGGCGGTCTAATCGTAGCGAAGTAAATTACAAGCTAATTATGTAAACAATATATGTATTAGTAGAAAGGTATTGAACGGCTCATATTTTTCACATACATTTAACACTTAAGCAATTTTTCTTATTTTTATTTTTGTCTTCGATGTCTTTAGTGTACATATACATTAGTTTTTGTTTTTTTTTAGGATACGATATGCTATATACTTCTCATTTGCTTAACCATTATTGTCTTATTTTTAAAGTGAATTGCCTAAAATCATGATAAATTGATATACAATGTCAAGAAAACTGTAGCATAAGGTTGTATTTTTTTTTCTTAGCATTATTACAAAGAAGGCTAGATAATTTCTGAGCAAAATGCATTAAGAAATTTTAAATCACTTAATACGTAAACCTAATTAATATAAGTATATCATTAAAGAGAACATTGCCGTTATAAGTAAACCTTAATGCAATAAATCCCCTTATATTATCTACAAGTAATTGATATTTTTTCTTCGTTTCCATTATTCGCGAACCCTTGGATGAGGAAAATTATATAACTCGAAGCTATTAGACAATCTTGTTTCATTATAGCGGATCCACCGACCATTACGAGAACTCCTTACGAATCTTAATTGAATGAAATATTGGCTCGAGGCGTTTAAGGCTTTTACGTCAAGACGCAGTACGCCAAAATGTTTATATTATTTCTATATTTGGAAACCATGTCTGTGAATTTCGCAGAAATGGTGCTAGTGCTAATATTACAGTGATGAAATAGAGAGCATATCAAGGTAAATATGTTACCAACCTAATAAAATAGACATTTTATTAATTTATGGAAAATGTTATTTAAAAATCAACAATTCAAACGAAATTTTAATTTTTCGTTATAATTTTAGTATTGTTACTTTAACTATAAATGTAAAATTAAAATTTTCCTTACATTTTTCAAATACATTTTAGGGAACATTTAGTAAGAATTACAAAATATTTTTAGTAATTCTTTACTATCTGTTTTTACATGTCCACAAATATGGTTGAAAATTATTAGTAAATGGATAAACGTTAGCACAAATATATCCACTTTATCCGTTTCACCCCTGATGTTTTTTTTTTCGCAGTTCAATTTTAGATTTTTCAGAGAGACTCGCAGATTATTACACAAAATCATGGTAGGTAGGCTTAATATTATATGGGGAAAATAGTAAAAAAATCTGTTCAATACCACACTTCTTTAAAGTCAATGTCACATTCATACTATCCAGAATTTAATTTATCTACTTAAAAACATATGTAGGCAGAAGTAAACCTTAGATAGTATGAGCGTCATATGAGTGAGGTTTTTTGATATATTTACCTCCTAGCTTGAAATCGTATTTATAATTATTTTAAATTATAATGGTGCTGAAATAAAAAAACATGTTGAATCACAATTTGGGCACATTACGTTTGAATTAAACATCGAAATTATTTAGTCTCAATGTAAGAGAGACTTAAAGATTATGTTTTCCACAATGTTTTAAAAGGGCTCCTTTTCAAAACTCATACCTAGATAAACATTGCATTTAAGACATTTCGAACATGATGGATAACTGTCCACATAAAAAATGCGTGAACTCTTTAAATCGTCAAAAGAAAAGAAAGTAATCATAAGCATCGTATCTCACGCCGACAGAAGATTTTTTTTACCTTGCACACAAAATTTGCTTGCAGTTGAACTAATAGAGATGAATCACCGTACTCTATCATGAGTAAATAGAAGAGTTTCAACAATTTGACAGGTTCAAAAGAAGAACGCCTGCCAATTCTCATTTCATTCAGAGAAAAAGACCAACTTCTAGCAGTGCCAAAACTCGATAGTTCTACTGGCACAAATCAAGCTGAAGCTGTTTTAAATGCCCTTTCTGATTGGGATCTCAATGACAAGGTACAGCTTATGTGCTGCGACACAACGGCTTCTAATACAGGCCGCTTAAATGGGGCTTGTGTACTCTTGGAGCAAAAATTAGAAAGGGAATTGTTACTTTTTGCTTGCCGCCATCATATCTATGAACTAGTACTGAAATTTGTGTTTGAATCAAAGATCCTTCAAGTTACTAGCAGTCCCGATATCCCATTATTTAAAAAATTTAGAGACAATTGGAGGAAAGTTAATGCAACTGCTACCGAAACATGTACTGATTTCGTAAAGAAACATTTTTGTGAAACGATGATTAACGAACTTATTAATTATTCTAAAAAATAACTACTAAAATCCATTATACGTGACGATTATCGTGAGTTGATTGAACTGTGTATAGTGTTTTTGGGGGGAGAGGATGGCAAGAGCTATTTACTCTTTAAAGATATGCTTGCTGCAATCACAGTTTAAAATGAGTGCTAAGGACAAACGAGCACTGCAAGATGTTTGCTTATTTATTGCAATGGCTTATGTAAAGCCCTGGCTTGAGTGCAACTTGGCGGTAAAAATCCCGAATCAAGATTTATGTTCCTTAAAAACATTGAAAAACTACGAAACTGTCGACCAAGTGATTTCTAAAGCAGCTCTGACCAAGTTCAGCCAACACTTGTGGTATTTATCAGAAGAAATAGTTTTATTTTCATTATTTGATGATGAAGTTGATACACAAACCAAAGCTGATATCGTATCGAATTTACAAAGGGAAAGTTTGTATGATTTTGGGAAGAGATATATTCCATCGAAGGAAGAAATATCTGCTTCTTTGTACGGTGAGTTGAATAAGTGTTTTTTTTTCATTTTGTCATTAGAAAATGTGATAATTTTGTTAATTTATTTCTTTTATTGTTTCAGGAAAACGTTTGAGTGATTCTGTGACCACCAAGAGCACAAATTTATTATCACGGTTAAAATTTGATAACGCTTTTCTCCAAGAATTTTTTCTTTATGGAAACAAATCCCTTCCTTTCAGGAAGCTAAAAAAAAGTTGTGCACTTGAAGGCAGTCAATGACACAGCAGAAAGAGGCGTGAAGCTCATGCAAGATTTTTATGGATAATTAACTGCTGCAGAAGAACAAAAACAGTTCTTGTTACGTTGTGTACAAGAACACAGAAAGTTGTACCCAGATTGCAAGAAAGATACTTTAAAAAAAAGTATCCTGAATTCTGAATTATATATCTTTTTACATTTTATAAATAAATACATAACCTAAATTAATCTTCAACTGTTTTCTATTATAAAATATGTATTTTGATCATAATATAGCTTACATGCAACTAAGTCTTCTAAAACCGTTGTTTAGAAAAACAATGATGCCTTGTCGGCACGGGTTGCCATTGTCATATGACGATGAAATTTTGCACGAAGGTAGCCTTTAGTACTATAAAAAGAATTAGAGGGTATGCGTTACAATATTTAAAAGAAAAAATATCGGTGATATAAGGGACACCCTAATATGTATATATATATATATATATATATATATATATATATATATATATATATATATATATATATATATATATAATTTCTGTACACGTTTACCATAATCGTACTTATTTCTTGATAACCGAATTTCGTAAATTCATTCAACGAGGAACACTATAAATCATATGGAGTTATACTGCACATCCGAAGCCGAGAGGATACGATTGTGCATGGTTATTGCCACAGTATATGTCAGAGTCCATCGTTAACTCTTTACTGAGTATGACTACAAAATGTTTGAGGTCCAGGCTTGCTTTTAACAAGTTATCTAAGATAACGTTTTCCGTAAAGGAAATCATTTGTTATTTAACGGAAATTTTGTCCAATGTCCTAAAAAAGTTTTGCAGCTTTTCTAATGGTGTCAATTATAGGTTGCACTTTACAAACTTTTTTAGATTACGTAGATTTACTGCATCAATAGTAGGTGGGAAATCGGGGTCCACAATATGCAAATGATATAAAATATCGTCAATCTATTTGTCGTTATGGGAAATGCAAAAATATTAATGCTTATGTTTAACTGCCAAAACACGGCTGTCATTGAATATGATCATACTCCCGTAATATCGTATATTTTTGTATGTGATGTTTTGTAATATTAAGACCGACCAGTTTTATTTTCAATAACACATATTTACAAATATTTCTTTCACATTCGTTTATACAGGGTCTATTTTATCTGTTGGATATTGGTATCTGTTGGATCAATATGATCCATTTTTTATTTTTCAGGTGTATTATCTCTTAACATTTCTTCAACTGTATTTTGGCTGAGTTAATAGTGGCACTATAAGTGGATAAGACCGTTCGTCGTCTGACACGATGGCTTCAACTTAATCCTGCGAAGGAACCAAGTCTTCATTTTCATCATCTGCGTGCAAATTTGAACGATAGCTATATTGCAATAAATCAAATACAAGATCGTCGTTTTACTGCATTTCTATAATAACCTGCAGTTCTGTAATATATCTATTATAAATGAAATAAAAATAAAAGAAAACCTATAAAAACAAATAAACGCGGCCCCGCGTTTTTCTATGCAATAACTCATTAATTACTACCCATTTTATTATAAACTATTAGGTGTAGTTTTCCAAAGGCTACGTACCACTGAAGAGTAGTACGATGATAAGATAGTATGATGAAAATATTGAAGTAATCGAACGAAAAATATAAAAAATTAAAAATAATTTGGCATCTTCTAAAAACTTAAGAAACATGACGCACAGGACAACTGATCCACATTAGAAAAGATTTTTTATTGGTCGATTGATAAACTCAGTGTCATTTGGTTTTGAGTAGAAAGATTCCACACAGTTCTATAATTTTCTAAAGTGGTATTCGATTTAGGTGCGAAAAAAACTATACTAGCGAAAATTATGAAAGAATGTTACAGCGCATATCATATGCCGTTTTTTATACTCTCATTATAGCGAAACATTTTTTAGACTCTCATTATCGAAATTTGTATTTCGCTATAATTTCTCGCTTTAAGCACTGGATTATTGTACATTCCGGATTACAGTCCAGTTTTTATGTATTTATTATCGGTGAAAATATTTTTTTCATTTACTAACACATTTAGGATCGTGAAGTTTTGGTCGCCACCATTTTATTTTTGAATCATTTCTAAATGTGCTATATTTATTTCTATTATTACAAAAAAATATAAAATATCATGAAAATGAGGAAGGTTTTTCTTCTCTTTAAGACGAGGGTGAATAGGATTGAATGCTCTTTCAAAGCGTCTTTTCATCGAGGTAACAAAAAATGTTTAGACTCTCGTTATAGCGAAATTTGTATTTCGCTATAATTTCTCGCTTTAAGCGCTGGATTATTGTACATTCCGGATTAGAGCCCAGTTTTTATGTATTTATTATCGGTGAATATATTTTTTTCATTTAAATTCAATGTGTTAGCATTTAGGATCGTGTGTTTACTTTTCAAGAATTTCAAAGGGATATTGAAGAGTTAATTCTCAAATGACACAAATATTCTAGGCCTTACTCTAAAATTTTTCTTTTTACACTGGAAATCTTTTGTGAATATTGTATATACTGTACACCGTATCTGTATATCCGAGCATTGATAGCAAAACCCACAGCTGCCGGTCGCCGTAAATTTTATATCTGTGCTTATTTGGAGAAGCAAATCCATTTTTGTGTCATAAAAATTCTTTTTTGTGACACAAAAATGGAGCTTGATGCCTCAAAATATTCGTGCTGAGCATTTCTATTTTTTTTTTAATTATGACTCTTACTTCACTCGAGCATATGCTATGCATTTTGAGTTTTTCTATAGTTTAATATTCGAAAGTTCCCACGGTTTTTGAGATATTTAAAATTTTTCATTTCTTCTACGATCCTCTCTCTTACTTTTTATTAAAATTCTCAAGTTTTGACATTTACAAAATTTATTTAATTCTGTTTTATTAAACATTTCACGAAATATTCATTACGAAGTATACGAGACTGACAAAACCAACGAAAAGCAATTAATTAATAAAAACACCAATTCACTTTAAAAAAAAACATTAAAAAATGTCCACAATAACATTTAAAATAAAAGGTGTTTAGATTCATTTTTCTTAATGAATATATGTTATTATTGCCGGTTAATCGGATTTATATAAGAAGTCCTGAGTCTATATGACAGTTTGTAGTATGGTAATGAGCTATGA
Source organism: Druceiella hillmani (assembly GCA_039881145.1). Taxonomy (NCBI): domain Eukaryota; kingdom Metazoa; phylum Arthropoda; class Insecta; order Lepidoptera; family Hepialidae; genus Druceiella; species Druceiella hillmani. Next base: position 39,260,717 of record JAYKKI010000004.1, on the reverse strand, counting down.
TGAGATACATTAAACGACCCTGTTTAGGAAACAAGGCAGGATGTTTTACTTCAAATAATAAGTAACATATGAAGAATCGTGCTCCCATCCTTAAAGAAAGAGAACAGATAAGTTGTGCGGCTTTTTTATCCTTTATGAAAGAGAAGAAATAAGTTGTGCGGAAAAAACACAGCTTTCTCAGAGGCCATAACATTATTCTCTACATCTGAAGTATGTGAGGCTTCCCTAATAAATTGTAAAATATGCACGACCACGCGCAAAAGCTTATTACAGATAGAATTACATTGAACAGTAGCCACTAACATATTGGCTTTATGTTAGGGCCATTCGAAATTATCAATGGAAGAAAATGGACGCACTGGTCATTAAAAAGAAGGCTGGCAAATCCATAAAGAGCCGTTCTACCATAAATATGTAAAACGAGCTGTGAGGTGTGTAGGCTTCTCGATACCTGCAACATGATACAAGGTTTTAAGAGGCAAGTTTTCATAATACTACGACACACAGTTACTGACAAATACAGACCAACGATGCGATAATAATTGTATCCACTAGAGTGCAATTATAAAGTCAGAAAAAACGTAAGCCTCTGTAATAGAGATACAATCCTGGTATTTATCAAGAACAGTTTGTACTAATTTGATCATCAAGACCGTAGCACATAACTCCAAATGAGCACTTTTGGAGGGGAGAATTTGGATTTCACGCACAGAAACTACACACTACAACTACAGTAAAGTCAGAGGTATATAAATTAATACTGTATCCATAACCATTCATACTAGTATCACAGAAATTACCAAAGGTGCAGTCTTCATCGACACCAACAACGTGGGATTCTCAAAGTTGAGAGCAATGGTATTTCCTGCATCAGCGCTGAAAACTTCTTAATGATAGTATGAGGCACGTTTTGTGCGTTGTTCTGGTATAAGTAAAGACGTCAAAAATAAATTGTCACTAACTAGATACCATGAAAGGGTTAAAATGTTTGATATACTGTTAGAACTATCTGTGAAGTGCATTAAATTTCGGTGCGAATCAGGAAGGTTTGCAAGTAAATTAATATAGATGCTGGTTCATTTAACCAAATCAAAGGCACCAGACTTGAATAAGGAGATTAATTCTCAGAAAAGGCGAACACCCCACTCGTCATTAAAAAATAAATGAACCGCATCATCCATGTAGAGCTTGGACTCCACTACTTTAGCAAAATTAAGAAAATGAAGATTCATATCACAAGATAACTGACAAACTGTATGCATAGCCAAAAACGGGCTTGATTTCAGGCCAAAAGGACACGATTAGTTTCGTATGGGTTTATTATAATTGAGCCTAAACAAGGTTCTTAATATTTACAATGGTCCTTAGAAACACCAGTTTACAAATTCATTTATTTAATATCAGCAGTCATTGCAACTGGACTACGACGAAAATAAAAAATCGTTAAAAATAACTTGGCCTTCAAATTAAAACCTGTATGTAGAATGTTATTTAGAGATAATAACCAAAGCGTTTTTACACTCGCATATAGTGCAATCCGAGTGAAAAGTGCCTTCAATGAAAAAGCCCATATGATAAAACTTTATTTGACAATAGACAACTAACTACAGAAATTAAAAATGTCAAACAATTATCAATCAACAAATTTCTCACAGAACGTACTGCAGAGAGTAGCACTGAGTACTCACTATGCAAAGCTCCAAAATATCTTAAAAGACCGTTAGCTCAAGTACCCCCTATCAAAAAAACTGGTGGAAAATGGGCTCTTAATATCTTAGAAAAAGTAAATGTGTTCATTAAACATCTTGAAGTAAGATTTTATCCAAATGAGAGAGATGATGCTCTGTCATCTTTTTATCCACATATTTATCTTGGCAGAATTTCATTAGTTACGCCTAAAGAAGTTGCTGATGCAATTAAAAATAACCTCAATGCGAAGAGAGCACCCCGATTTGATTTAGTTACAGGTGACATACATGAAAGAGTTCAAAGAAAAGCTTTGGTTAAATTAACTACTCTCATCCACGCTTGTTTTCGGTTAAGCTATGTCCCAGAGTAGTAGAAAACAGCTGAAGTTAGTATGATACCAAAACCTGGTAAAAATCTTAGTGAAGTGGAATCATATCGATCCATCTCACTCTTAACGATAATGTCAAAGCTATTTAAAATACTGATTTCAAAGCGTCTTCAACATATTCTTGAGCAAAGAAACCTAAAACTATCTGATCAACTTGGCATCAAAAATGGCGCATTACATTGGATGAATCGAAATCGACACATATGAATTTTACGATTATAGGGAAAGCAAAAAACAGTATTTATCAATGGGACTCAATTACCACATGCCAACACAGCTAAAAATATCTTGGTATGACTTTTGACGCCAAGCTTCGGTGGAAAGAACATATTAAGTAAAAACGCGACGAACTCAACAACAAATTCAGAAAAATGTATTGGTTGCTTGGTCGTAATTCTGAGCTTTCAACATACAACAAGCTTATTTTGTATAAGCAAGTTCTATGCCCAGTTTGGAGTTAAGGAATACAGCTGTGGCGCTGCGCCAGTAAGTCTAATATCCAAGTGATAAACTTGACAAAGATTCCAAAACAAAGTGCTTAAGTGTGCCGTTAACGCGCCTTGGTACGTCCATAACTGTGACCTCGATATCGATCCTAAGAGTAAGGTGGTAGATGATATTATTATTAGATTTGATAGTTATAACCAAAAGAAACTTCAAAACCATATTAACCTAGAAGCTTTCAGACTCTTAAATGTGATCAAAATCACATTTAAGAGTCTGAAAAAGAAGAAAGAGAGAAAGAAGATGAAAAATCTTACTTTTGACAGTACGTAACATATCAATTTAGAAACAAAATAATCGTTAGTTATGTAACTAGTTTTAATAAAAATTGTAAATAAACAATTGTTTGTCAAAATATAACAATTTATAGTGACGCTTTTCGCATAACTCACAAAGTAACAAAGATTTATATAACGTCAGAGTATGCAATCCACTTAGGCAATTTGCACAATCATGTTTCGATTTTATAAAATCAAATCGGACGTATGGTAAATTTAAATCTTTAAACTAAGAACCAACAGTGATCAAGTGGTGAGATTTATTGCAAAATATAAAACACTTCACGGAAGATGACGCTAATATCGAAGTACTTCCGTTCTAATTAACGAACGACGCGACATTGCGACGAAAGATCTGTACATATGCGCACGCGATGTCTGAGCGATAGGCGCCTTGTTCGAGCTCAATAATTTATTAGTACTCGAGTTCAATATCTGAACTTAATACAGTTGATTCGAAGTTTTAAACGTTTAACGATCCTGTACAAACTATGTTAATTATTGCTACTTGTTAGAATATCAAAACTACACACTGATAACTTAAAAGCCTGTACCGTTTGTGAGTCAATCTTTCTTAAAGCACAGGACAAAAAATGAAATCCGTCAAGTCGACGAAATTAAATTGTTTAAGCGCTAAGACTGACGTCGAAAATTTTTCGATGAACGATATTTTTTGCGTTATTTACCTAACCTTTCGAATCAAGAATATTATTTAAATAAAGGAACCCTAACGCATGTTTAACCTAATATTTTTAATTAATTTATCTCAAATTATAACATTCATTTCGCTGGTCGGTTCAACAGCTACGATAACCTTTGGCACTGTCCATAAATTTACCTACTAAATACTGCACGCGCTGCGAGTCAGTAAATTTAACATAATTTTTTATTTATTATATTACATTTGTCTTAAATAATTCGTAAAATTTCGGCCAGTTTTCCATCTTTCCATTGAAAGTTGGCGACTTGATTGGGGATAATTTAATCGTTATAATTGACAACACATATTTCACTACTTCTCCAATTAATATTCATTAATTTTAATGCTGGTCATCTAATTGTGTTATACATGCGCGGGCACAGGAAATTTCTTCACAGCACTTAATATATTTCTCGGTCACTAGCACAGCGGGAAATTTACTGGCAATGTATTTGCAGTAAATGGTTTTATGCTGTTGCAAAATTCAAATATTTAGGATTTGCAACAATTATCCTATATGCCGTGGGGAAATCCAAATGTATAAGATTTGCACATACGTATTACATTCCATTGGTTTCGAGAATAATAAAAAAAGTAAACAGACAGAGAACACAAGTGAGCTCAGAATTCTAAAGATAGAACGGTGCGATTTCAAAAAACAAATGTACGAATCACGGTTAAGTCTTATATTTCAAACTTATTATAGCAACATCTCTGAGGGTTTTAGAAAACGATTATCCTCAAGCTAATGAATGCAAAACCACACAGATTGCGTAGTAAATTAAACATTTACGAGAAAATTTGTGGGACTTCATCATACATTAAATCATTTGAAATAATAATTAAGATAAAATGATTATCCATGGTTAAGAAGGTTATAACTTAAAACTGAGAGGCAGATCTATCAGATCTATCAATGCATTTGATACATCTGCCCCTATTGTAAGTCAATACTCATTAGCTAAAAAACGAGTAGTACTCGACAATAAAACAATTAGTAAAAGAAAGTTCTGTCTCAAATTAAACTATGATGAAAAAGAGAAACTTACGAATTAACATACTAGTTTCATCATTTATTTACTAAATTGGAAAAAATTCATACACAGGTGACAAAGTCCGAATATTTATCGTGTAATGTCCGTGATATAATATAATTATTTCAATAAAAACACTATATTCTTTTGTAAAAATCTAACTTGAGCTAACTAACATTGAGAACCTTTTTAACTTTATTTTACCTGGATATATATTTGGTTCCAAGTTTACTCAGAAATTAAAGCGATAAACATGCATTTATCATACACAAATTTTACATAAAGAATCAATGAATATTCCAATTTTATATCGCTTTTCACTTACATTTAAGTTGTACTAAAATAACTAATCGTAACATTATAGTATCTCGTTTACCCTAAAATTGTAGCCAGTTTGTAAGAAGGTAGTTACATGGCCAGTTCAGGAGAACATTAGCCGCATCTTTGACTGTTGCCAGCGCCACTTGAAATGACAATGATGACGACCACTTAGTCGCCCCACTTTTATCGTTTCAAAAAGCGTGATAAACTGAGTGGATTTTACTACTCCGTCGTAAAACTGATATAAAATTCACTTTATATGTGTTAAAGGACAGTAAATCTGTTTGTTATGAACGAACCAATAAAAATTTCATCACTTTTACGCTCCACAAGACCATATTTATTTATCTATCCCTTCTGTCCGTTATCGGCAGGGCGATTCATTTTATGCGTATAGATAATGGCAGAACGTTCAATTTAATTAATAAGCGGGATTGGCTGCCATAGTTGAACAGGCTCAATTTCATGTTGATTTGCGTAATTGGTTGGTGAGTTTGATGGCTAGATCCGCCAATAATTTAATGGAGTAGGTATTTTAATTAAACCGGAAATTATTAATTTTGTCGTTTGACACTCAAAATTTAATATTTGCTACTCATATTGTGCAACGACATTTTTCAAAATAAACAAAAACCTCACGCCAAATACAATATGCTATTTCATAAAACTAATATGCTATATTTTCATTTCGGAAGTAATTCTCGCTACACGAAAGAATTCTCGCTACACGAAATTTATGTCGTGATGATTTTCTGGAGGGTTGGTAATACATTGTATTATCAACCCTCCAGAAAATCATCATGATATAAATTGCATTTAATAAATTTATTTCAAACTATAATATAGAACGTTGCAATGACATAGTATATATCGAAATTAAACATATAAGTACGGAAACCATCTAATGTTTATATTATTATGGGGAATGCATGCAACACCTTGGGAAATGGGAATGCATCCAATTCAATATTTATAAATAAAAGTAAAGTCAAGAATTTTAAGAAGAGATAAAATGCGAGTATTTTGTTGTATTGAACTAAAATTAATATGCAATTGCACCTACACGATTTTTCGCAGTTAAATACTCGCACCTGTAAATAATTTCGAATACTTACTTGTTTTTTTTCTGACAAGTTACTCTTAACAGGTAATATTTGGTATAAAAAATATTAATGATAAATAAATGGCTTAAATGCCACTTTATTAATCATGAATTAAATTACAAATTAAAGTATGAATTAAGTTAAAGGATTATGTAATACGTTAAAACAATAATAATATCACCTTAATACCTACTTATTTACTAAATTTATGGGCGTACAACATTTAGGGTTTCAGCTTATTACTATCCCATAAACACCATATACAGTTCCTTCGTGTTTTTTCAAAACTCTTTCTATATTCGTTAATAAATATTCGGTACTCTCTTTTCTTTGATAAAATTTCCACACAAAATTCCACTTCATCTATGTTTCGTCACAATTTCTCATATCGCCTTACATAATTTCATATAAAAATTAAGATATGAAAATTCATTTTATAAAATGAAAACCTATAACTACAAACTTCTATTAAACTATAACATTTCTATCCGTTAAACACAGCCTACATTATCCGCTTGGATAACATTTAGTACCTAGAGAAGTAACTTAAAATTAGGTAGATAAAAAATTGTTCACCCAAGAAATACGACGCAACAAATTATTTAACTGCTTGTTTTTTTCATTATTTTCTTTTCTACTTGTTTGAAAATATTCCGAATAATATTTGCTGAAAATCAGAACAAACAATAATCACATTAAAAGTATGATAAAAATCAAATCAAAATCTAAAAATCATGACTTTCTTAGCAATTGTCTTATTGGTAACTTATTTAAATTAGTAGTCATTAACCGATTATTACGTGGAACTTTTAAACTAATTTACTAATTGTCATAAAAGGTGTTATCTACTTTAACGGCGTCTTAAAAATAATTCTTTCCATCTGCTTTTCGAAATGATGGACATCACATAATTTTAATATCTACAGTTACAAGGCAGCAGTTCTCAAATATCGGTCCGCAGTCTCAAATATAATTATGCATAATCTTATTAAAAACGAGGTATCAATTTAGGTGAAAATTTGACAATGTTAAACTACGATAAAATTAGTCGCTTGGATGCTCTTACTCGCTGCTCTTGGCTCCTGATTGTTATCCTTTGAAGTATCGAACAAACTTTCAATCTAAATTTTGTTGCCTCGGAATCAAACTTGTTTTTGACCGCAACTTGTTGCTAAATCAGTTTCTATATATAAATAATCCCATTAAATAATCAAATTATAAAAAGAAATGAATTTCAAAAAACTTTTGGTATGAATTAAAGTGTGTGCATTGTAAACGAAAAACTAGTAGAACCGGTTGAATAATCCTCAAGAATGACCTCTAAAGATATTCCACTTCCTGATACTAGATTTTAGTGTCGCGGCGTTCCACCGTATTACAATAATGAAATAGGGAGATGATTGATTAAAAAATATACTGTCTCCTGGTCAAGGAGATTCCTGATTCGTATAATATTTCCTTTGTAACCGTTAAAAAAATATTTGTTACGAAGATATGGAAACTCAATGAGATTTAAATTATTTCACAAAAATTTAAATGATTCTACAATTCTTAAGTAACAGGTCAAGTGATAAAATGAATAGCAGGTACGCTGTGTTTTACGATACCTGGACGACATTTGGAATAGTTTGTTAAAATTAAATTAGTAAAGTGATGTGACAGATTTATTTACTGTCATAATCATATTCTTTTAATTACTTGACATTTTTATTTAATATTCAAAAATATTTACGGAATTTGTAACCAATATTCTATTAACTATAATAAAACTGCCATAAGTAAACCACTACTTCTTTCCAGCAATTTCTTAAGTGTCATAGAAACTTCTCGAACATTTCTGGTAGGATACACACCTCAAAAGTGTGGCGTTCGATTCGGGATTTTTTTTCTACTTCTTTTATATATTTTCCTTTTTTGAGAGGTTATAAACAGGCTCATCACATAAGCTGGAATTTAATGTAATTTGAAAAAACAAAGTAAAAACTGTCTATAAAAACACAATGAATTACGTTTTTTCTCAGCGACTCAAAAATGGATACCACTGCGTTTTTCACAGCCGCAACGGAATATTAATCGCGATATGGTTTATCTTATTAGACATAACGTTTTATATAGATACAGAAAAAAATAATTGCCGTAAAAAACTGCAATGCCTACTTCGGCCTAAATTTAGAAAAATAAAAAACTTTGTTGAAACTAATCCCTGTTTAAGTTCGCTTTATCTAGTCGAGTTGCTATCATACACTCATATTGCAATGAAAAAATATCTTCATTAACGTCTTCCACGTTGAAATATTCCGTTTTGACTACCACAGGCGATAACTTTAACCAAGTGAGATGGTGAATTTACTAATAAACACACCATCTCAGTGAACCTTATAATGGTTTTTCTGTTTTAGCTTTTCGATCTGATCGAAATGAATAATGTCATAAATAAAGAAATTATTGTTTTTATATAACAAATTACATTTTGAATTAATATCCATTCCATAAGATTTTTTTTGCAGAAAGAGCATTTATTTGTAGTGTTTTTAAGTAATTACTAAAATTAAGCTTTTTTAACATTTTTCACACTCTAAATTCAGTAATAACATCCCGTTGTACGTAATATGTTATATATATTTATCTGTGGTTCCATATCTTTAACGTGGCCAAGTAATCCCAATATTCTTTCCTATGTGTCAAAATCACGATTCCTTCCACATCGTTTTTTCTTCAATACCTACATTTTAAATTCAGGATTGTTAACTATATCCTAACTTATACCATAGTGATGTTATTTTAAGCACAATTAATTTGCTTTTAGTATACCTTAGTATTATCGAAGACTCACTTCTGTATGTAATTATTGATAGCTAATCATTAAATAGGGTTTTCTTCAATCATCGTATCTAATTGGAAAACCACATAAGATAAAGATTATGTTTTCGACGTCTACAAAAACGTTTTATGTCCACAAGATCACTTGCAACGAGCAATGATTATAAGAAACTTTCATTCACTTTTCATATAATTAAAAGCTCTAATTTAAGTAATCAAGTAAGATGTTAAGGACTTCTTTTAATCTTTGTTCGTGAACAGTTTTCCAACAATGTCAGAAAACACTCTTATTGAACGACACGTTACCCACTTGCATATCAAAAAATTACAAAATATATCTGTCTAATATACGCATCATAAACGGTTCTTTACGCGCATTAAGAATTAATTAATTCTCCATATATGTAAAGCAATCACACTATTTAGAGATTAATGAACTTATACGATGATCTCGAAACACCTTGTGTAACAATATATTAATTATATGGGATTATTTCCTCTTCTAGAAAATATATACAGCTAAGCTTCTGTGTTTAAAACCACGATCAATATTCTAATATTTCTTAGTAGCTAACGTAACAGGTTCTTAAGCAATCTTAAATAAAGCAGATGATAAATTGTCATACGATAGAGAATAAAATTTAAATTTATAGTTTCCACCAAGAATTTCCACAAAAATAAAATTTATGTATTTGGAAGACAATATCTAATCATAATTAGAGTATACACAATTTAAGCACTTCTTGAAAAATTATAAAAATCTAAAGTAATTTTATGCTTGCAGTAAAAAAAAACATTGTCTATTAAGTTTTGATTATTCACAAATATACAACGTTTATACTGCCCAAAAGAAAACTTTTGAAATTAAAAATATCACCCCAAGAATAAAAGGCCGTTATGAAAAGACAATAAAAAAATGAAACCACAAAATTTACTAACAGTGTTTAAATATATTTATTATGTTAAATAAATCTGAAATTAATTAGATACAATTGCATAAATTCTAAAAAATCGAATTAAGGGCAAAATTTGTTACTACTCTTTATATGAATACGTAGTCCCTACCGTACTTTACATATTTGAAATAATGGAATCGTTCAGTTAAATACTGGGTCCACTCTTCTTTATGTTTCTATTGCACCGCTCTTTGGAAAGCAACCAAAATCTCTTTTGGGCTTATAAAATGCATAAAATAATGAAAGAATGTTTTAATGTAAGTGGATTTTTCTTGGATTTTCTAAAAAGATAAAGATAGATAAATATATACATACAAATATGTAGTAACTGACAGGTTTTTCTAGTTACCTACATTGTTCTTTCTTTACATCTAACTGTAACTGTTCGGATGGAAGTACCGAGTCTACGTAACAAAATTTATGACAACCTGCAATTTTAAAATAATTATATATCAAAAGATTACCTTTTTATCAATTTCATTATAGTTTTTTTAATCTTAAAGTTAAATCACCACCACCATCTTATAGACTTTTTTATCACAAAAGGCATTTGTCATCAAAATCTCCTAATCGAGTCAAACCTAGATGGATCTTCTGATCACACACCAATACTTCTTACTGTAAGCCCTATTGCGATACCCCGTGATACCCATAGCTCCTATCTAACTAACGCTAAAACCGATTGGAATGGTTTCCGAGAATATCTCGACGAAAATATCACTCTCAAACTTCCGTTAAAAACTGCTGAAGATGTAGACGATGCATGTCTATACATTACAAACCTGATCCAACTGGCAGCGTGGACAAGCACACCCACACTGAAGCATTCATTTGCGAATACACAGCTCCCGTTTGAAATCCGTCAAAAAATTTATGAAAAACGCCGCCTTCGTAGAGTTTGGTAACTTTCCCGTAACAGCGAAGACAAAACGCGACTGAACAAAGCAATAAAAGAGCTAAAGATTCTTTTTGCTGATGTCACTAACGCTGCAGTTAAACAAAGACTGGAAAAGATGTCACCCAATGGCCATGGGACCCATTCTTTATGGAAAGCTACCAGGAATATGCCACAGCCCCAACAATGTTCACCGCCAATCTGGAATGGCAATACATGGGCACGGACAGACCCAGAAAAAGCTGAGACCTTCGCCAGTCATCTTGCTAATGTCTTCAAACCTAACGGATCTGACAACCCTGAGGACCCTGAAATAGATCTGATCCTAAATCAGGACCTGCAGCTGTGTCTGCCGATAAGACCTACTTCCCCAAAGGAGCTGTCCAAAGAAATAGCCAGCTTGGACTCGAAGAAAGCTCCAGGATTTGACCTGATCACCCCGAAGGTACTCAAAGAGCTTCCTAGAAAATGTATTGTCTTCCTGGTAACCCTCGTTAATGCAACCTTCAGAACAAAACATGTCCCTGCTATTTGGAAAATATCCGAGGTAGTTATGATCCATAAACCCGGCAAACCAGTCAACGATGCATCCTCACACCGTCCTGTCAGCTTAACTCCAGTTCTAAGCAAATTGTAGGAAAAAATAATCCTTACTAGGATACATGCATACCTAGATATCAATCACGTCATACCAGATCATCAGTTCGGGTTTCGCAAGCAACATTCGACCCTAGAACAAGTACACAGAGTCTATCGTACTATACGAGACTGTTTGGAAAAGAAAGAATATTGTTCTGCTGCTTTCCTGGATATCCAACAGGCATTTGATCGGGTCTGGCACAAAGGGTTACTATGCAAAATAAAGCAAGCACTTCCACACTCTTTCTACCCCTTGATGGATTCTTACGTTAGAGACAGAATGTTTCGAGTAAAACACCGTGACGCCAGGTCTTCCTTGTATAGTTGCCACGCAGGAGTACCCCAGGGATCGGTACTCGGTCCGGTGCTTTACAACATCTTCACGAATGACTTACCCCAAACACCTAATATTACAGTAGCAACCTATGCTGACGATGCTGCATTTCTCGCATGTAATAGCAGTCCAGAAGAGGCAAGTAAATTGCTGCAGGCACAACTCGATGACACAAATAAATGGTTGAACAAATGGCGTATAAGAGCTAGTGCCCAAAAATCTCACCACATCATGTTCACTCTGAGACGTGCAACTTGTCCTGAAGTCAACTTAGGTACCAACACCTTACCGCAATCGTCCTGCGTCAAATACCTGGGGTTTCATCTGGACCGAAGGGTGACATGGAAAGACCACATCAAAAATAAGCGTAACGAAATCAATTTTCGATTTAGAAATTTGCTATGGCTTCTAGGAAGTCAGTCAGCACTATCCCTAAGCAACAAACTAAGAGTGTACTGCTCCGTAATAAAACCCATTTGGACATATGGGATTCAACTGTGGTCATCGGCCAGTAATTCGAACATACTCTGCCTACAAAGAGCCCAAAGCAATATACTTAGGGTCATATCAGGTGCACCATGGTACTTCCGCAATTCGGAAATCCACGAATACCTCCAAATTTCAACCATCGTAGACGAAGCAAAACGCTACACAGCCACATACAAAGATCGCCTGACATTCCATCCTAACCCACTTTCGCACATGCTGTTGCAGCCCAACTCGATAAAGAGACTCAAGAGAGCTGACGTGCTTCATAATTAGAGCGATTAAGGGCACTGGCCCTATATTCGCCCAAACAAGATACATACCACAACCTACCTGCTTATAGTTCTAATGACTGATCGCAGGATACAAACAGAAAAAAAAAAAAAATATCACCACAGATTTTTAATGTAACTTGGTAGATCGTAACCAAGATATTATGATGGAATAGAAAATAAAATAAACTTCTATTATGTAACAATTTTATATATTTAAAACTGACTAATTTTAGTATAGTAAAATATTAAATATCGTCCCGCGCATACCAATTTAATAAACTTGTAGTGTATTATAAGCTTTAGTTTCGATTGCCTAAAATAACCTAACGAAAAACAAACAATATGCCCTTGTTTATTCACGAAGCGCAAACAGCAGATATAAGACAGTGCGCACCTGTATCCTAACTTCATTTGTTTCTATTTGCAAGACAATTAAAGTCGGGTTTGAAGCGGGTCAATTTGTCGACAAGGCGCTCAGTGGTGCATAAATATCAATAGAAATCACTGTCGAAATTAACTCGACGTTAATGCGGAATTGTAATGAGAGAGAGGAAAATAACTGCCGTGTAGGCACTTCGCGTATTTTCGTTACATTAGAATGTTAAACGCAATAAGAAAAGAACTGCCATATAGGCACTTCACGTATTTTCGTTACATTAGAATGTTAAACGCAAATAAGAATTAATTAAATGATAAATGATTTTTAATATAAATTTCAGTCTCACAAGAAACCTTTCATAGAGAAACATGTAAAATATATCATCTGCCTCTTTTTAAATATTAAAGAAATACACCAACAAAATTCATTCCAAAAGACGAAATACTGGTCACTTAATTAAAAATGCACGGAAAGGAAAAAAGGCTTTGGGACCTGTGCTTTCCCCAGTCGCTAGACCTGTGCTTTCCGCAGTCGTAAGAAGATATTATTTGTTTAAAAGCTGTAGTGTCTGTTTATTTTTTGTAAAAAAGTTTATATGCATCTGCGTTGTTTTATTTCTTATTTAAGATTTCCCCTTACCTGAATTAGTCATCTTATAGGAATGGTTAAATTAACATTAAAACAATACGGAAGTACTCGTTTTGCGTCATCACCCTAATGAAGTAAATATTGAAAAAAATAAAGTTATAAATACGTCCAGATGGAGTAACAATATAATAGCAACTAAAATACACCGCTTTTGTACTTTGGGCAGTATTTCCATTTTACTTATTACAAAATATTATAAATAAAAAAAATAAAGGACCTTTTTTAAATTTCTTAAATGCTCTCGTAATGCAGTGCTCTCATAATCTCCCGTTAAAATAGTTTATACTAATAACAATAGATATCTGTAAGATGTGTGTGTGTATGAGTTAGTGTGACTACTTTAGGATCTCTGAATCCTACTATAGATATTTGAAAACTGGTAATCCTAATATCCTATGAAATGTGTCCAGAACCATTCATCTACTTTACTTAATTCAACATTAATTTACGGATCTATGGAAGTAATTATTTTTGATCTGTACATATAAATTAGCCCTTTACGACCCCTCGCTAACCTGATAATAGAATTATATATATATATATATATATATATATATATATATATATATATACATTACACACACATGTTCAATAAAAGTACATCATGTTACGTGAACAAGCCAAAATGAAACACCGGTACAGCCTGAACGAATGGACAATTTAATTGAAAATCGCCCCGGGTGTTTAACCGCGATGTGTAAATATTTTCATAGTACACAACCCCCTAACTTAACAATACCATACTTTAATTAAATGCCGGCAATAGCGCGTCCCGACCACAAGTAAATTTATATTGTAACAGTTTCCATTGTATAAGTTTCTTTTGCAGATCCCCATAAGCTAACAAGGTATGTAGGCAAATATGATCATGTGTTCATGTATATGTATATATATATATATATATATATATATATATATATATATATATATATATATGTATATATATATATATATATATATATATATATGTATGTATTATAAATCAAATAAAAACCATACGCGCCCCAAAATGACGGCGAGAGGTGTGGCATCTGGACGGTATAGATAAAGATGCTAGAAAGAAATGATCCCGCATAGTGCACCATGCGCCCTTTTCCTTTAATCAGTGTCATGATTTAAAGCAAAAGAAACCCGCGTTTGTTGAGCAAGATATTAACCAAGTCACTAACAAAAGAAGGCAGCAAACAGACCGACATAATTCGAGTACAACAAAGTAAAAAAATTCTTAAGTAAATTTTAGTGCACGCAGAGTATATTCTTAGAAGAATGAGAAACGGTCAAATGAAGTGAGGTCGCTAATTTCCAATGCGAGTAGTTATCTTCCTTCACTACAATGCCTGGCCTCATACAGCCAAAATAAATAAAGTCATCTTTGTTTTAATGATGTTTCAATAAACGAAAATAAACCGTATGTGTAAATGAACATATATATATATATATATATATATATATATATATATATATATATATATATATATATATGTGTGTGTGTGTGTGTATATACATTTTTTCCAAATTCATACTTTGAACAAACTTACTCCTATGTTATCTTTGTGGTATACATCAAAATGTATTATTCTGTTTCACTTTCCAAATTTTATTTACATTTGAAAAACTATTAATTTTCCGGTTGAATCATTTACGACATTTTCGTAAGTTCATTTGAATAAATGATTACATAATGTTAATTACATCCTGGAAACATTCTCTCTAATGAGTAAACATTTGTAATTTGTGTTTGCTATATATTATTATGTAGGAAGATTATGAAAGTAAATTAAGCGATGTGAACTTGGAAATTAATTCATCTACATGATTTAGTTATTTTACATAGTATATTTGAGTGAACTGGAATAATGGTGTCGTTTATGTTAATGAATAACGTAATTATCCCTAACAGATTTGTAATTCATATATTTTACAAAATCTACACGTTATGCAACGTACGATTTTAGTAAATCCAATGCTGATTACTTCATATAGTAGCAATATATATATTTTGCATTTTAGATGATTTGAGCGATCACATTAGAAACACTGAGATTAACTTAAATTATATATCAGTCAATTTAGTGATTAATTATATATATATATATATATATATATATATATATATATATATATATATATATATATATACGAGTATATTACTGGTTATTTCGAAAGTGAGATTTAGTTTTTTTTAGACTTATCTCTAAGTAATTATTATTTAAATACATAATAAAAAGTGTTAATTATATTTACATTGGATATTCACCGAAAACATTAACCGAGTGAATTTTTAATTTAAAAAGTGTAAAATTCCTGAATATTTTACTTTGCCCCAAAATATAACAGAAAATATCTCTCAGTGGTCCCAATAACATTTTGCAATATAATTGTTTTTTTAAATAATTAAAATTTAAAAAATAAATTTTAAAAATATTTTCTTTTCAGTGAAGACCGTTAATAAAAAAACAATTAAGCACAAAATGTTATCTTTTAAGGCGCCGATATCAGTATAAATATTTAGGGCCTTGACTAAATTAAAACTTTAACACGTGCAATATCGTATACTGCAAATAAGTGTCGTGTCTTAATATTTGTTGTTATGTAATGTGCAGTGTCTCATTTTATAAACTTACATGTGTCATAAAGTGGGTACTTTCTGCTCTTAATTGATGCTCTGTGTGATGTGTGATGCTCTGTGAGTGGGTGCTCTTAATTGACGGGTTCTTTTAGTTGCTGAAAAAGAAGGTAATAGGGTTATTACCTTCTTTTTCAGCAACTAAAAGAACCCGTCAATTAAGAGGGTGATTGGAACTTAGTTTTGCAGTACTTTAAGAGTCAAGTGGCCTTATAAGGTCGAAATGCTTCTAGTTTGATGAACTATTTTCTTTTTAGATAAAAAATGGTGTAAAATTAGAATACTCTAAGTCAATATAATGTTATTATTATTACGTGTATTTTCTTCTTTACCCAATTTTCTGAACAATATTATGGCTGTTGAGATGAAATGTATTTATTATTTTATATGTGTTTCATTTCATGGATTTAGCAATTATTGGAGTTTACTCCTTAAAAGTCGATTTTCACAATCTACATTTACCTCTATTTTCATAAAAATAAACTTTAAATATGAAAATTATAACCCTTCAACTATGAACTTAATTCTAATAGTGGTTAATATGAATGTACAAAAGGTGACTTGTCCAAATAATAACACCGACTGATATAACTGTTAATTACAAGTGCTAGCTGTAAACCGACCGTATCCCTGATGTTATAGCATAACTGCACAAACCGACCTAGTTATCTTTTTGTGGATAAAATATTGAAAAATTTAAAGTTAAGACGTGTAACTTCATTTTTAACTTTTATTTTGTCATTAGCTCTAAGAAAATTTCTGTACATGTCTATTACTTTACCTGTTGTATTTTATATCCACAAATAAATTATATTATCGTTATTATTATTTCTATTATTAATATTATTGTTATTATTATTGTTGCTGTTGTTGTTGTTGTTATTATTATTATAATTATCGCCAGACCCGCATTTTGCAATTTACTTTTGACTAAGTTGTGCATCTGACGGAATCTGAAGTCTCTTTATTGTCATTTTAAACTTTTCGGTGTCTACCTACCTAACCATATAGTAGTTAAAAGTTAGCGGTCCCGAAGCAAAGAAAAGTTTCTTGTGGAGACATCCTGCGAATAACTCGATGATAACGAGAAATTGTGAACTTACAAGTTTTGAATAAATTGGCAACTAAATTGCTTAGTATACGCCTACCACACCGTGTACTACAAAATAAACTGACAGTGGCCATACAGATGAATATTATTTCTGGAAGCTTCAAATAGGAATCTCGAATAAGAACTTCACGGTTTATAATATTGTGTCTACTTCTAAGACTTAAACACATAATAGCTTCGTTCAACATATTCAGCAACCAAAAGATTATCATCAGCTGAAAAGATTATCATGAAACCAAGATACGTGTTACTCGGTACGTACTACTCGATATGTATTTTTATGTGCTGAACAATAATTACCATACTGCTTTTGTATGGATGTGGCAAGAACGTGTGACGCTTTATATAACTCTAGAGTAAGCACTAAAGTTTAGAGAAAACTTTTAGTAACCATGTTTTCTTCATAAATTGTACTTCAGTAGTTTTGGGGATATGTGTTTTGCAGACATATTCAGCAATATCTCTAGAATTATCTTCCATAAAATACTGAAAATTATAATTTTGGAAACCTTATAATGAGATAAGGATTTCAAAGTAATTTTTTTTGAGAATTATTTTTTTTTGTAAATAGCAATAAGCAATAAGCAATTTCAGCTTTGTTGTTCGATGATTAGATACTAATTAATATTTAAGTTACTTAACATTTTTACTACAGTTTATATTATTAGTAACTAGTAATTTATAGTATTAGTAACAATTTATTAAATGAAATATTGACGGGTTTGATTTTCAAACTTTTAGACAAACATAATTAGTAGAAACCGACATAATTAGTAGTCGTCGATTAGATTATAATATTCTGGTTATCTTTTAGCTATTCAATTATTTTAAGGAATTTCTGAACAGGTTGCTGTATCATAATTACGATTGCCAAAATCAAAATAATTTCATAAAAGCGAATTCAATACTAGTTCAAGTAATACGCTTCCGTGACTAGTATTGAATAAAATTGAACTGGAATCATAAGCACTATTAATTGTTATCTTATGTAGAATATTTGATAGTTTTAATGACAGGATTAGAAAATAAAAGGCACGTAAAAACATATAGTGGGAAAATTTGACACCAGAATACGAAAAAGGAATGGAGAAAAATGAAAATAATTATTTTTAAAGCCAAAACCGTTTTCATAAAACGTAAAGTCCGCAAGAGGAGATAGATATCACCAAAAATTAGAAAAGCTATACGTTATAATAGTGAAATCATCAATTAGTACATAGAAAAAAAATGGAGCAATAGGTAAAATAGAAAAGAATGATTATAATAAGATGTGTACCAGAGCACATCAAAGTTTATGAAGAGCGCTAAGAGAGGATGGAGTTCCCGTCAACATAAATGCATTATACTCGAGATAAATGCATTATACAATCATAGTCGACCTTTTAAAATTGAAAGAGCTATAAATTAGGATCCAAAACCGCCCAATTTGTTTAATTAATATTGATATTGGCTTGTGAATAGTGTGATAGGAAGAGTATATATTGAGCCTACGATTTACAGGTGACATAAGTCTTTTTAATCATCCCTACAACTAATGCAATAACTAATAAAAAATAAAAATTGCATAAAGCATGTAATTTAGTAGGTTACAATAAAATGAAGACAAAGCTATTTCTAATTCCAGCAAAGATTTCGAACTGATTATTGAAGATGAAAGCGCCAACTGTAATTATATTTATCTCAGTAAACTCTTCCCTTTTACAAATTGTTAAACCGAAAAAATAGAAAAACAATGACGAATACTTGAAAAAGGTGTTAGAAACTCAAATTTATATTTAATAATAATTCAATATCCAGTATGACGCGGTAGAAATCGAAGAAAAAAAACATATAACCAAACAAAAGTCTCATATACTGAAGAGCCCTAAAAAAGAATTTCTGGCTCCCTGAACTGTGGCTAACAAAATAATAAGGACACGTATTCGGAGGCAATCCTACTGAGACGTTTTCACCCAACCCTAACTAATAATTAATGATAAAGGATCTCGATAAAGAGTCTATTGATACAGATATATCCATAATAATTCGAAGCAACTTTAGCATCGTATAAAGAGAACAATGAGAAATTTGCGCCACTGGAAGAGAAAATGTCTTTTTGCTCAGTTTACGAATTATCCCTATTCAATTTGTAACAATTTATGGAGCCTACGATTTTTTCTTCGTTTCTACTAAGGCATGGGTTTTTATCACTTCTTTTTAATTTATACTAACGGTTATAAAAATTTACTCATCTGAAGTAAATTCCTCCTAAGTTAAATTTTTCTTAAGTGAAAACTTTGTTCATAATCGACAATGCGAAGAAATAGTCCTATATCAGAAAAAGAATTTCTAAGGTGTAATTACTATGGAATAAATTTCATATTTTATTTTCAAATAATTTTCCAATTTATTAAAAATATTATTTTATCAAAGATAAAAGTGAATTAAAAACGTATTATTTATGACATACTCAAAAAATTATTTTGTGGTCATACACAAACATACATAATATTTACTAATATACATGTATATCTATGCAAAACTTATAAAAACAACAAGGAATACTTACTCGATTAAATAGGAATGTTACCAAATACCGTAATTAAATAGGAATATTCACTTCCATCTTAGATTAATCCTCAAGTTTTGTCTTTAATAAGCGATGAGGTATTCATCCCCTCTTTAGTGACATTACTTACCCAGTTATGATAAACAATAATAAGTTTTACAGAATAAAACGTTAGCTACCGTTTATTTAGTGATTCCTGTACAACTGTACCAATAAAAATAATTTTGTACGACACTCTCTTATAAATTATTAATTTCTCTTATATATCATTAATGTAAATTTTCAAATTAAATTATGATTTAAATTTAGGACATTAAACCACAGATATATTGAATGTTTTCGTTTACCAAATTTAGCAAATACATTTTTTTAAAATTTTTCTTTAATTAATGTGGTAAGAAGAAGGCGATGTATGTACATGCAAAGTTGCTGAATAGTTCTTTCTATTGTACAAATATTGTTCACATTAAAAGATTAACTTATATTAGCCAACATTTCGTAAATTATATCATAAAAAGTGAAAGGCATACTTTGTTATTATATACGAAATTTTATTTATTCTATGTAAAAGAAAATTTCAGCAACTTCAAGAATACAAGGGCTTATGCATGCTTTTCTAGGTTATTTTTAAATAACATTAACTAATAAGATGAAAGGGCAAATATAAAATTTCATGTGTTCCCTTCAGTGTCCTTTAATATACAATGTAAGATTATTTCTGATGCAGACTTTGCAGCACAACTGCAAAAATAAAAATTATCGTGTTTAAGGATAACAATATTTTAAAGATTCCCGTATTATTGCTTAATACTCTAATTGAATATTCACAATATTCAAAACGTGATAAAATATTTGTACATACCACCTTTTCAGGATTCATTACAGTCCTTTACACTCATAATTTACAACAACTTTTCTATATGAATATGTTTAAACACATTTCAGTTATTTCGGAAATATAAATTTATCGACGATCGGAGTACATTTATGACTTGAAAATATATGCCCGGTTAATCGTAAGTGCGCAAACATTACACAGATTAAGCACAAGTACAATATTATTTTGTAAAACATAATTGCAAACTACGCTAAAACGAACTTAGCAATGGGCCTCGCTAACCTGTGTGAATATGCATGCAATTTCAGATTTGTATTGTAATGTAATTTAAATTATGTTTTTTTTAAATTTGAGTATTTCATTTCCCAGGAGTAGAAGTATCGCACAAAAAGTGTTACAGACTAACAAAATCCGTGCACGTCTTTTTATTTCAAAAATCCCAAAAGTTTAAAAAAAACGAAATAAAGGAGTTGTTAAATTCAAAGCGACGGATATTCATATAATACAAAAAAAGCCTCTTCCCAAACCCCATGAAGGCACCCAAGAAGCTAGATGCTTTGTTTTTCTTCAGTAATAAATACATAAATTATAATAACTGTCAAATTTATGTACCAATCTGAAGTTTTTGCTTTTAATGTATTGTAGTACAAGTATATACCTTGTAAAGTTAAAGCTTCAATTTCGTGAGTGTGGGACTCACAAAATTTTGTAGGCAAAATAGCGTGAGCGCCAAGTTTATTAGTCTAAAGTTTTACTTTTACTAGTTTTACTACGTTATTATTTTAATAATTTTTTGATGTTTTATTAGAAACTCATTACAAAAATTAGTATACAACTTTCCCAAGTGACAATGTTATAATTTCTATTGCGCTCGCGACGCAGACAGCGCCACAATTTTATACCAGTTTTGATCTGCTAATTTCAGCGTTATTTTTGATTCCACTATTTATGAAATGTTTTCCACAATTAAACGTTTTCACAATATACGTTCATATAACTGTGAATAATGAATTTCTACAAAACCAACGCCAACTATATTCAATACAAGAAATGTTTATATTAATCAGACATAATAACGACTGAACACTTTAAATCTAATCCTATATTCAATTTATGACACATTTTCAAATGTAATTCTATAAAAGTTAAAAACAAAACCTATTTTAATATTTTTTCATTATAGATTTAGGCAAAGTCCACTCAATGCATAAGGAAATTTATGTCCTTCGTAAAAGGAGTTTTGTAGGTAAAAAAATCGAAAACCCTAATCTAAACTATTTTTATGACTACTATTTTTAGAAGTTAAAGACCAGAAAATATTCAAAATTTGGTCCAACTACCCAAAATAATTTTTTCATCTGTTTTGAACATAGACTTATAGTAAAATTGTAAAATTTGAAGTGTTTGACGTAAGGGTTAGAAATAAATCACGAATAAAAAATGCAGTCATTGCCAAATTCCCGATGTTTTCCCTACACCCACAATATTTCCATAATACCGGAGCCCTTTATTTTACAATTTATTAATTAGAAGTCATATCTTTTTCATTTTTTTGTACAAAAGAGGAGGAATGAAAAAATAATAAATAATATAAGCAATATTTACATATGTCGGCATTTTTTCAAAACTTTAATATTTAAATTGTCCTTCACAATGTATATTTTGCCATTTAAGTATAAAATAAGTCAATTACGTTTCAGCGTATTCAATAGCATCTGCAATCAATGAAAGAGCATGGGTTATTTACTCTTACTGTTGAATTCAAAGGCGAGGAGATTATGCATCCACGATTAAGAAAAGAGTATGTTCATGTTACAAACACTTCTAAAATAAATTATGAGAGGACATGGCCTGTATAACTATGAGAAAGCATGTAGTAGCTGTGCGTACTTTAGGATTAGAAGAAAATACACAATGACTATGAATTGATGATGAACGGGTACGGATTATTTGTTTGCAGGAGTCCGGAGGAGAAGAAATAACGCGACTTGAGTGATCGCACATGTAATCTACTTTTGATTATATGCAACAAAGACGACATACATTAAGTGAAGAGCAATCAATGAAAGTAAAGACTGTTGATGTACCTCGTAATATATGTCATAAAACGCTATCCAGTAAGTAACGCTGCTATAAATACTAGGACTGCAAGAATTATTTCATATTCACCTATTGAGCTACAAAATAAGGGAAATATGACAGCTTATCAAACGTGTTTAATACACGTTTGATAGAGATGTAGAGGCAACCTCAAGCATCATAAGATAATATAACTCTAACACAAATTCTGTCATGTCTACGAAATCCCTCAGATATGGAGGAAATTATGATTTCTCCTGTGGTTCCTTTCTTATTAATGATTAAAATTAATAATCAACTAATTCAGCAGTGGCTTTAATGCCAGTTTCAGAATGTTGGTGCTGTTAAAACTGAAATTATTAAAATGAACTTTGGTTGTTTGAATAAAATCTTTTTTATTTAAATAATTCTTACTGTTTATAGCACAAGTAAGTCTATGGAATAGCAGTGTATAATCATTTTAACATATTTGTAGGAATAGCTTTCGCTTATCTTAATTGAATTTTTGTTGATCTAATATTATTGAGTCAGAATATACTAATGAAAGATTCAAAAAGTTCATGTTTGTTATCTGTTTCTCATTGTATATTGCGTCCTCACTTTTCTTAATTCCTGATTTTTCACTTTCCTGGCCTCTTTTGATATTGAATTAGTCGGAATTAAAATAGTTTTGTATAATTTTGTTTTTCTTTGAAATAAAAGCTTTTTACTGCCATCTAATAACAGTAATCATTTTGCAAAAGTAGATTTCAAGTCATTGAGCAAGTCCTTTAATTCTTAATCATCTATTTTATAATCTGAAGCAACCTTATATAGCCAAATCCTCGATTTCCAGAATAGTTTTAGATTAATGTCCGTTATTTTGCTTGAAAACCCAGGATTCAAGAAAAATCTTTTTGAAGTATACCCATCATTAACAGGTTCGCCGTTGAGCCCAAAAATTGTGTTTGGTCATTTTATGCAGTTTGTATTTCTTGTCTCTAAATAATGATATAACGCTAATTTAATGTTGGGGCTATGATCCAAAACTATTATTTTCCTCAAATTTTAATACATATCACTGTGTGCCTATTGGATACACACGCGCTTTCAATCAACGTTGAGGTTGGAATTGCTTCGAAGACCACATGTGTCTTCTTAGTTTTTGTTGTTATTTTGTTATAGAAGGAAAAAGGGTGGATGAAAAGATAGGATGAATTTGATTTGATGATTGAATATCTGCGATTTCGTTTTTCTGTTTTTTTAGGTTATGATGTTAATAAATGCATTTAAAAGAAAAAATCGACCAAATAAAAGAATATAGATTTAAAAAGTGGATAAATTGAA
Source organism: Druceiella hillmani (assembly GCA_039881145.1). NCBI lineage: Eukaryota > Metazoa > Arthropoda > Insecta > Lepidoptera > Hepialidae > Druceiella > Druceiella hillmani. The sequence continues at coordinate 39,236,740 of JAYKKI010000004.1, read as the reverse complement.
TAAAATGTGCATAGACTACACAACTTTCTAAAAAATTATATAAAAAGTATATATATATATATACACATTATAGGTAAACATTTCAAAATGGACTATTCTTTCGACGACTCAGCGGTAGATTCTAGTTATGGTACTGATCCTGATGGCAACATACATAAATCAGAAGCATATTAAGGTGTAATTATGATTTTTAGGTTATATCTAAAGTGGTTTTTTATTTTTTTTTGAAAAATAGTTTCATAAATAGTATTTGTTATAATTATGATTATTTTGTTAATATTTATTTGTAATAGAAAATTGTAGTTTCAAATTAAAAAAAATTATTGTCTAACGGGGAAGAGGCAGAGCGAAGTGTGTATAATCAAAATAAATCTAAGTCAAATACAGATGGTCCTTGGAGGTGCTTAGGTATTGACTTTAACCCCTCCCGCCCAAGATCACGCATGGTATTATTAATGCATCATTATAAATAATGTTAGACAAACAAAAGTTTAGATAGACTAAAGTTGGAGAAACTTTGTTCCTTTAATATTTATTCAAAAGTTTATCTTTAAGTTTCTCCTTCCTTTAATATTTATTCGAAAGTATATCTGACATTTTACATTTAGATTCAAGTTTATTTAACTTTACTGTAATGGAAAGGGTATATTCCATGGCCTTGTTTTCATAAACCAATAAATAAGATTGAAACAAACTTTCTTCAATCAATACTATTTTATGCGACTACACGTTTAACAAATTTTCATCAATAGATCCTTGACACATAATCAGTTTCTGTGGGGAGTGAAGTGACTTCGCTTCACAAAATAAATGCTAAGAGTAGTTCACATTGCAATCTTTGTCTGCCAATAAATCCGCCCGTAATTCATTTTCTCCAATAATGTCCACTACGTGCTACAATTAAATGAAATGTTATTGAAATAGGTTTAAAATGAATTAAAGTAAACCGGTCTTTATCTAATCTGGTTTACTAAGAAATGATAATTATCAAAATGAAGTAACCACCGTTTTTTTTCATTTCATAAAAATAAGAGTAATCATAGTAAAAGTGGTTTTGTACTATATATTCTTAGAAAATATATTACTCACAGGCATAAGAAAGAAAATAAACCCAAAAACTTCATATATTTTGTTTCACGAAATAATCGCAGTTGAATATATTTACTTACATCTCTTAATATATGCATACTTAATAAGCTTTCTTCAATAAAAACTATTGCACATTGTTTAAAAGCCTATCGATAAGAATTAAAAGTTAACCCAATTTCAGATGTGTATTTATTTTTGTTCATGACATAATACAAATAAGGTTTTTTTTATAAAATAAGCTTTGAAGTCCTTTTATCTAGTAAAGCATAAGTTTATCCAAATTATTGTATGCCCCATTTCATATCTAAAGAGTTTTGTAATAAGCCTAACCGCATGGAACTAGTTTGATTTACAAGATAATTCTATTCGAGTAGTTTAAAATGTACAGAAGTGCGCTTGTCTTCCAATAAATGTTCTCATAGATTTTCTTCAATCGGAAAAGATCACTTGTTTGTGAACTGGTGAAATGAGATTTAAAATATGTCTACAGAATAAACAGCACATCTGTGCTAAGCGTCTATTCAGATCCTTATTTCCTTTTGTTAAAGTATTATCGCGTTTTGTGTAATAATACAAGCAATTTGTATTCACAAGTTAATAAAATACCTTCTTGCATAAAAAAGATAACATTTTTAATAACTTATTGAGTAATTCAAGTAAGATTCATATATTATATATATATATATATATATATATATATATATATATATATATATATATTCATATATATATATACATATATATATATATATATATATATATATATATATATTCAGCATAAGCCATTTTGTACCATTTCTACCTAATTTGAGAGCCATAGAAATTATTCTTTGGCTAGTTTTATACAAACACCGAAGGCGACGAGCAGCTCAAGAGCTTCCCTCTTCTCCCTTTGGACATCCATTAATAGTTAAGTACAGTATCTCATTCCCTTATGTGCAGGTACAGTTACGAGGAAAAGAGGAAATTTACTGCGGCCCCACTTTTTTGGTGTTTTATCTATTTTTGAACTACTTTAGATGTTATGATGTTTATAAACATTAGTTGAGATCTGTACTTAAGTTATTAAGATATGGAAAATGTACTTAGTCATGTCCAGTATGAATATTTGCTGCCATCTGGTAAAGTTTATTAAATTTCAGAACGATACTGCGTTTCTAGATTTATTCAGGAATTTTGAGATGGGAATGCATAATATTATTTTTCTTCAACCTGTTTTGAATTTCATTTTATTACTAATTTGTCATGTAACTAAATAGGCTGTAACTAAATATGTGTTATCGATATAGACCTAAAACGGTAGAAAATGTTAAACTGTAACAAACAACACTGCGCTATAAACTGAAATATGCAAGTCCGCCTATTTCTATTCAAGTGCTTTAAATTCGCGCATTTAGTTCATACTTTGTGAAAGGTAATAATTGAATTTTCAATAGCTTATGGAATTTTTTTTTATAGAAACGAAAGTCTAAATTTTAATGGAAATCCTGAACATGATTCCAATTAAAAGTTTACCCCAATAATATATTTAGTTATAAGAACGATTACAATTCCGCATTTAAAACTGTAATTATAAAATATAAATTAACTTGAAATAATAATTGCCATTAATGTAGATCTTAATATGCCTCATTAAAAAAAATACTTTCGATTAGAACTAACCTGTTTTATATAAAATAACTATGTACACTCATAATTTTTTGGATTCCGTTTATCAAAGAGCAGAAACGGAACTCTTATAAAATCACTATGATAAAGACAGTGATCGACAGACGGACGCGTGTGTCCGTTTGTCCGTAGATTTAATTTTTCTCGATTTTTTTTAACGTAGGGACTTCGAATGTGTCAAAATGATAAAAAGACATAAAAACTAGCTCGCGATATATCTCATTATTTATACATATATGAAAATATAAATTTATATTTATTTACACATTTTATAGAAGCCAAAGGAAGTAATTGATTTTTTTAATTTAACGTCTTCCATGGGGTATTGAAAGAACGAGGTTTGAATTTTGTTCAGAATCCTATATTTTGAAGATATATGTATTTGTCATAAATATATTTTATTTAATAGTATATATTTATGTCAAATATAAAACTACTGAAGTTAAAATTATTAGAAAACAGTGTAACTAAAAGTTTACTTAAGTTTGCCGAAAAACTAGGGCGATGATTCTAAATTTTACGATTTTTTAATAATTCACGATATCATTTCTTTCACAGGTGTACCTGTGAAAGAAATGCAAGCAATATATATTTATATAGGGAATATTATATTCGTATTTGTATTTGTAAATTGTTCAATAGAAATAAAATGTCGATATGTGCCCAAACGTGTTCGGTATCCGCGCAGTGCGACTTTTACTCGTGCTTAATCAATGTCTTGGCTGGTCACTCTTGGCGAACTTTTGGTATTATTCATATAAACACATATCTGTTGAAACTATAAGATATAAAACATTTTATATAATACTTTAATTTTCCTACATTTTTTTACGAATACCTATGCTAACTGAGCCGTTAACTAAATAGTTATTCGGCTTGACTTGTTTTGTCATAAATATAGAAGTAATGAATATTTATTATGAATTCGGAACAAGGCCAAGTGTAAAGCAAACATTTACTTAGTGACGCGATCACTTGGAAGCGTCGAACTAAGCCTCGGGGCTCAACCGCCGACGTCACATTTCGCAAATAAAATTGAAGCACGGAAGGGTCGTTTGGCGAAACTTGGCTCGTAAATCACAATTAAACTTGCATTCTACGCAGGGAAGATAAAGAAGACGGACGAAGTTTGCCTTTAGCCTACTTCAACGCCACGTATGCCAAACGGCACAAATTAGATATTCACCACTCTCTGCATAAAATCTTTCCCCATTTACTTCTCGAATATCGTTTGTGTGTGCCATTGTATAAATTGAAATTTCGCGTATTCACGATGTTTGCCACACAAAATTATAATTGATCAATTTATAATTTTGAAATAACTAAAGCGCCGTAATTCATTAATTTATTTTTGGTTTCTTCTTTTTTATAGTAAATTTGTGGTTATTACTAGATTTTACTAGGTAGAAATTGGTTATTTCCTTTAGTTTCTCTATCCAAAATTCTTAACAGAATTAAACATTTATTGACTGGGTGTTGTTGAGTTTTGTGAAAGGGAATATTTGTATTTATTATTACATTTTTCTAAGGAGGTTGTAATAATTTATGTACACGTGTAGAATCATTTTGATAAGAAGTGGATTCATCATTGTTAAAATTCCTACAACAAAGCAGAAATTCATGATAATTGAATTGAAATAAATATATCACCCAACGCGTATTTCAAAAGCGTAAAAATATCGAAATTTCTCAAAAATACTTCGGTTCTATTAATCATAACTTTTTTACTATTATATGTTCTTTTTTTATTTTTAATATTAAAACTGAATTATAGTTTCTTACGTGATGCTATTTTAAAGATAAATCTGGTAATAAAAAAAACCTAAAAATTTCGAATATGTAGTTCACGAAATTGTATGTTTTTACTTATAAAAAATTTTTTTTTCCACCACTCAAGGAACGCCTCCGATAGAAGCACACCGACAGACTAACAGATAAAAAAAAAGAAATAGCGTTGTCACAACAATAGAGTTCGGACATTAGGGTTCGAAACCCTAAAAATTTAAAAGTAAAACTGTATCTTTAAGGGTAAAATCCGAGTCCTATTCTGCAGCGACTATATAACTATAAAAATATATGTCTGAAATAATCCTTTGATTACGAGTCTTTATAGTTAGACTTGTTTCAATAAATATTTCTCAGCGCAAATGTAGGTTTATTTTCACCATCCCCCAAACTGTCAATTGCTCATATATAATAATCTATGCTATGCATGTACGGATTTAGTTATTCAATCGATACATTTTCTAATTTTCCCTTTCCATTAACCACTAAATTATGACACTCACTGTTAAAGTAATCATTTTCCGTCTTGTAGCTAGTGACATCCTTCAAAAACCTGTTTTTGTTTCACTATGGCTCATGATATATTTAGCATGTTTAAAAACTACGAAAGCACCGTATACACTTAAGTTTACATGCTAGCTCTATGCATAATATAAAATCAACTGCTTTGAGTAGAGCATATTAAACATAATATATTATACTCCATAAAACATTAATCCCACATTTAAACTTAACGCATGCTCCACGATCACAAATAGTATTGAAACTTACTTGTAAATAAGAATGTACAATATTAAATTTGACATTTCCTTTTAATTATTAAATTAAAAAAAACATAGAATATACATAGGTTTCGTATCAGCAAATATCCTGTCGTTGGCTTTAAATGGCTTAAATAACGAGATACTACGTACCACTTGCACTTCCTGATACACCGCAATGACAACAGGTGAACATAATTCCACAACGAAGTAACAGTGAGAGCATGAAACATTTTAACAATAGAATACACAGACCTATTCAACTTGGCACCGACTCCAACAATCTCTAATAGCAGTGTTTTATGAACTTATACATGTTCGGAAATCATATCATACTAAGCAAAAGTTTCTTTTAAACATTAATTTTATTGTTGTTATTTCCAATTTTTCGATATTTTTACATTCAATAGAAATTTGAGGTGTTTATAATTATCCTATATTACGAAGAATACATTTAATGAATATGAATATATTCATGTGTACTTACTACATGCATGCATAGGTAAGTACTTACTACATGCATGCGTAGGTAAGTACTTACTACATGCATGCGTAGGTATGTACTTACTACATGCATGCATAGATAAGTACTTACTAGATGCATGCATAGGTATGTACTTACTACATGCATGCATAGGTATGTACTTACTACATGCATGCATAGATAAGTACTTACTACATGTATGCATAGGTAAGTACTTACTAGATGCATGCATAGGTATGTACTTACTACATGCATGCATAGGTAAGTACTTACTACATGCATGCATAGATAAGTACTTACTACATGTATGCATAGGTAAGTACTTACTACATGCATGCATAGGTATGTAAGTATACATAGGATCTATCGATAACATTGTGCCTTTTTGATTTCACCAAAGTCAGACTTTATGTGTACCTTACCTAGGTTCTTACAAAAATCTTAGGTGTTTGGTTCCTTTTACATTCTTGTACATACTTGCCTACTTACCAACATCCTAGTTGCTTGAGACCTTGCACGCGTATCCAATCAAATTCCATACTTGGAAATTGCGAATAATTTCATCGTCCATTATCGAAAACAAATAGCATTAGAAGTCTACAAACCTCAGACTTATTAGAGGAATTTTACGAGAATTTTATGGTTTGACCAATACGTGTTACCCCATATAGTAGACAGAAAATGTGTCTCATTCGTGCCTACGAATTTATTAGAGAGTGTTTATTGGTATTGCTGGGAATACCTCGACAGTTTGTCTTAACGATTTATTTATTTTCATAGACGTTGAGAATTTATACCAAATATTTATGTCTTTCAACGTATATAAAATATATAGTACGTACGTACCAAACGCGTAAAAGTTTAAATGACATGTCAAAAAAATGTATTTTACAAATTTTTAAAATGTAACTTATAACATTCACTTAAAAAAAATTCAATCTCAAAAATTCATTCTAGAATCTATATATCAATAAAATATTTCGAGATATAAATTTCCATACATCTCCCCATCGTTTCACTATTTTAGTTCTATCCTTATCGTAATCTCAATCAGTATGTCAGCTTTTGTAATAAATTAGGTATGTGTTATTTAGGACAATATTTGCTTTATTTATAAAGTTAATCGTAGCTTATTGAACGTATAAAAACAATTGCGACGTTTTTATTGTAGTTGTTTAAATTTTCCAATAGGCCCAAATGGCAAAATATATCAAAGTTTACAGCAATATCTTACATCCTTACTTTGAAATAAGAGTAAACCAAAACCTCTCGCTATATTTCTCACAAAGGGAACGAGAAAATAAACTGCAGTAAGACTTGTATTTTTTTAATTTTCATAATATAGTTGCGTAGATTTGTAGGATTGATAGAATGAGCAGTTCATAGAACAGGGAAGATCAAAATGTTTATGACGCAGCTTTTATTTAGCGAATTCTTTTAAACTGTTATGTTTTCAAGAACTTCAAAGTTTGTCTCAACAATCTCAATTTAAAACTAATAACCTCAATATTGACAGATATTATTTCTTCATTATAAATTTTCGATCTCATGTTAAGAAGTAATGTCCTAATTTCCATCTGTGAGTCCGAATGTCACAGTTTCATAACTGTTTTAATTAATGACCGATTGTGTTAAAATTTTTAAGGAAGCCCTGCTTGAATCCTATGGATACAGAAACAAAGAAAATATGTCTTTAAATTTTTTTAAATCACTAAGAGGTACAATTTTTTTCTCACCGACTCAACTGAGTGAATTAAAATTGAACACTATTTCTATCGCCAAATACAAATCACTAAAATATTTTGCAGTGTGTGGTCCATTTTTTTTAACGTACCTCGAAATGTTTAATCAATCGCAATGATATAATTTAAAAAGTACTTCCATATAATATTATAGTGATTATATGGAAGTACTTTTTAAATTACGTACGTAAAGTAAAGTACGTTAATAAATTAAAGAGATGGAGACAACCCAATTTATGTGTGGAAGATATGTTAGGCGATATATTTATATAATAAAAAGTAAAACAATAAATAAAAGCACCATATGACCTTCAATTTTTAAAATTTTGAAGTATAGTTCGTACGAGAGATTCTGCTTGAAATTTTTAATTAATTTTACGACTTTTTATTTTTTACGAAGAGTTTTTATATTAATTTATGGTAGTAAATTAAATGTTTACGAATAAAATAAAAAGAATAATGCATGTTATTGTATAATACATGCCCTGCTAACATTACGCGTCTAAGAAAAACGGGTAGAACATGTCAAGTGACGAAGTAAATTTAACGAATAAAAAAAACAATGAGAACTACCTCAAATTTTGCGGTTTTCTTCTTTTAAAAATGATGAATATTTTACAATTACATATGTAGTCTTCAAAATCTTTGTTTTTTTTGTTTGATTTCAATTATTATTTCGGTTTTTTCGGTTCATATTTTTTTTCAATTTATTTTTTTCTTTCTTAAAGATAGAAATTTCGATATAGATAACGATACATCTGTCCTTAGAAATATTGTGCGCTATACATCACTATCAGCCAGTCGATTATTTTGTCGAGAATTAAGATATATTTTCAACAATTTTACCCAAGAGTATATATCTATGCATACCTGTAAATGCTATTGCATATTCTGATGACAAGTTTTGACCTTTATACAATGGTAGAAAAGGCGAGTGGACAAATTTTATTTTCAACATTTATCATAATTTTGAATGTTACGTAAGATTCAGTAATGAAGATCAGTTACGCTTTACGTACAATCCCTACAATGGTCATTTTGTTGTGTATTAATCTATATTAATTTCCATATTTAATATTTCGCCTAAAAGTCCTATTAGATATGTTAATAACAAAAAGCGATTGAGGGACGCCAAGAGTATGTATACTCATAATAACCTTGAGATACACCGTACAATTGCTCAATAACCAATCTTAAATGACCCAAATTTCTTATGAACAGACAGACAGCTTTGGTAAAAACTTCTTATGTTCGAAAATTTCATTACATTTTGTGTAAATATCTTTGTACTAAAAACTAAACAAAAATAAAGAGGTTTTTGTTGCTATCGTAGACCAGCACTAGACTATCGTCATAGAAGAAACTTAGTTTATAGAAGAAGTCTTATCCATCGATAATTCTAAAAAGGTGCATAATTTATAATCGTTAATGCAAATGTCACGTTAAAAAAAAACATGAACCTTAAAGAGAAACAACTCAGCTGAAAAACTTTTGAACCTCTCCTCCAAACCGCGATGGAGAATATTCCTAAATTAAACTTTCTTTCAAATCTACCCTCATTAGTTGCAATACTTCAAGAACTAACCGACAAGGTATAGTACGCGATAAAACAATGGGAATCATACGAGCACACCATTCTGATTCCCAAGAATATAATATTCGTCATCAATTATACTTTGTGTTTGGAAAGACATAAATGAAATATCATTTTTTTAAATCCAAAATTCCCATAGGTTTTCAGCTTTCAGTCTTCATTTTAAAGCATATGCTCCAGTGATGATTTTATAGTAACTGAATTCATCTAAACTGTGCGATAGCCTGTTGTCAAAATGTTGTTAAAATGTTCACCGATTGTCCTTTAAGTATCCTTTCCATTCTCGTCATTTTCAATTACAATTCATCCTTATCAAAAACTGATGAAAATATTACTCTTAACACAATACAATAACAGTCAACCGAATTGTGGTTGACTTGGAAGGATGGTTTTGTTTAATATATGTAACCTTCTACGGGGTTAAGTCGTCACACAACTAACGAACGCTTATATGTAAAAAATGTATATATATATATATATATATATATATATATATATATAAATGTATATATATATATATATATATATATATATATATATATATATATATGCGTTTGATATTTAACTTATCGAAAAAATGTGTTTATATGTGTATTTTAGTCAATAAGACCCAAATAATTGCGTGTTTCTGTACTTTCAATTCTAATTTTTCCATAGTTTAATAAATATGCAATATGGTTAAATTTTGTTTATTGAAATGTTTGCTTAATATATGTATGAAACAATTCTCAATCATAATTTAGTTCATACACTCAAACAGACAAAAAAGGTAAAAGCTACGACTAGTTTTTTTCTTGTACTGTTTGCGTTTTTTTCAGTTGCGTTTGTACGTATTCGCCAGTTTATTTAACAGATTTCATAAACACCACAATCTTTTTTACTTTTTATGTATATTTATTTTAACTATTATAATAATTTCTCAACATATCACATCCCCCTAAACTCAGTATCATCGAGGGTACTAAAGCAAACAAAGAAGGTCGGATTTAAAAAGTGTAATTTATGAAACTGCTCAATGTTATTTGGAAAAAAAAACGTGCATACAATAGGAACCGTACTCATACTGTACAGTCGTGTTTCAGACAGAGTTGGCCTCTTTCCAATAAACCTGTTTTTTACACGAAAGCCATTTTACTGCTTTATCTGTTTAACAAAGAACGAGTTTCGCTATCATCTTAGCGACTACTTCAAGCATTACTTTGACCTTTATTATTTCCACTTTTGTATCTAAAGCAAGATTTAGTCGAATATATAGCAGGCTAGTGACTAAAATCGTTTCAATTTTCTTATCCTCCTGTCATAATAATTTAAAACCTCGTATCTTAACCTTTTTTTAATAATAAAGAGTATGTTATCCAACATAAGACTATCAATTAAATTTTACAAACTCGTTTTGACTTTGCCATAGAAATTTTACAATCTAAATTGTTATCACTAATGTTTATGGTGTATTTTAAAACTAATGGTTTTATTTTAAACCATTTACAAAATGATGATTACCAACCCATAGGTAAAACTGTACTGAAAACGATTTTCATACTACATATCTCGTGCTTAACTTCGACATTACTATGGTTAAGTTATCTTATCAAACGAAGTGATACCGATTAATACTGAATTGAAATACTGATACATATTTCTCAATTAATACCCAACGTCTCTTATACGATATAGTAATGAATTAAATTCTAGACACGATTTGAAAACTTTCCATATACATACATTTAATTGCTTGTACATAAATTTAATTACTTATTATCAAAAAATATTTAATAGCAATGGCTTTCATATTATATTATAATTCGAAGTGTATTTATTTTATTCAGATTTTTATTACCGATCTATGTTCCTCCTCATTAAAAATCCTATTGCCATTACAATAATCTATATTGTTTCATACTTGTGTAAACGAATTTATTTTTTTTGTCCTCAAACGTTTTATTTTGATACCGTCTTATTTTTAAAGTTAATTAATAAATTTACCTAGTGCAGTTATTGTAAGATAAACATTACGCCGGTTTTTTTTTCGATATTAGAAAGTAGATGATTTGTTTGGAGCGCCTCATTTTGCCGTAATAGTGTACACATTAATTAACGTTTGATTCATTTCAGTATTATACAATCTATTTTAGACTAAAATAATCGGAAATACCGTATACATTATTGTGTATTAAATTTTAACAATTAAAAAATAACTATAACTATAACTACATGACCCACCTGTACTAGTTATATTTGCATTATTTATTTTAGCATAACACCATATAAATTACATGGATCCATCCTTAATTTATTTAATCAGTGCTTTTGTTTATTTCATCAGTACATTGTCAGATTTATAATTTTAGTAGGTCGTTTCAAACAAGAAATGATCAAGTTATTTAAGAAATTATCAAATTCAATTTAATATAGTTTTTAATTTACATCAATGTTCCCTTGCAAAATTACTATCAAACTTTTTTTTAATGTAACTTGGTTTCCGATTTTGAAAGTTTACTCACCATATCCGACATGAACATTTATTTAGCACTTACTTTCATATGCCAGGCTTTACATAGGTCGATAAATTCATATTATTTAATTTAAAAATAATTAATTTAACTTGTAGATAATTAATTAGATGGAGCTATATTTTCATCCAGTCTTTTAGTAGTAATACATATTTATAAAGTACATATAAATTATTTTCAGTCTATATTACTTACTCCGAATGCCCACACATTATTTATATTATATTATCATTCGTTTTTACATTTTTTCCTGAAGCTACAACTATATGATATATATATATATATATATATATATATATATATATATATATATATATATATATATATGTGTGTGTGTGTGTGTGTATTGATAAAATTTATAAGGTAAAACTTAAACTCGGAAATATGGTCATATTTCCTTAAGCCAAAGGTATAACGAATACATACATTTTGAAGGCGACTATTTTATTTAACCAATGTTCAGAGTGAGATCAGCGTATCTCCATAATGAAAGCGTTTGACAAAGGTAGATTAAGTTTTTATTGGTATAAATTATGAAGACACTCTAAAGAACGTGGTTTGCTGAAAATTCCAGCTAAGATTTTGATCGATTAATCGACTTAGGTCTTTGAAAGTTGAAGAAAAATACCGTTTAGCATTAGCTGTTACCGCAATTAATGATAAAAGGTCTTTTGTTATAAGGAAACATTTTAGGAAGGAGCTTCGCGCTCTCGTTTATAATAGCAGGGGTTTAGATGAGTAATTAACAGATTCAATTTTGAGCTCACATACCAACCAGACTAAGATCCACATCAACATTAGAGGTAACGGTTAGAAGAGTCATTGAAACTGTTAAAATAGTTATTAATTGGGAAATACAAAAGAATATCGATGTTAGAATTTACTTTATACTATCTATTCAAATGATTAGCAATCATTTTTAATAGTGTTTATTCCACAAAAAAATATGGCTTTTGAGTATAAACATGACATATAACGGTACGTTGTGATGCAGAAATATATTTTTTTCTTACATTGCTAGAAAAAAGTCTCTTCATTATCTTCTGACATATATAACCAACTGCAGAAAAAATCTAAATAAAACTATATGTGGCTTTCACCTACGAACAAATTTTGCTGCACGCTTTATCAAACATTTCGAAAATTGTACTGTATTTACTGCAAAAAGATTTTCATGTTTTTTGATGTAAATGTAATTAATATTGGGTCACAACCGTGTGCTCACATCATTATTTGTATTGTATTTCTTTAACCCTTGTTGTACGGCTATTATCTTGGGCTTTAATTTGTATTTGACAAAATCAGGAATAATTTCAAATATATCTTGACTAGAGAATTTTATGATTTTATATTGGCTAAATTCTACCGAATACCTTTGCCGAATATTCAATTATTCGAACAAGGATCTCAAAACATATAGAATTCCAACCAAAGTACTCGTACTTTGGTTGGAATTCTAATTAATTGTTTGTCGTTATCATTACTAATCGCTCCACTAATTAGAATTGACAATTATTTTGAAGTTTACTTAAGGCGCTTATAAAATATTTTTATAAATAAATAGAAAACAGATGATTAATTCTTTAGTTTTTTTTATTATTTGATTCAAAAAAATTTTTGTAAGTGAATTCCAAGTATAGTGAAATCACATGATTCATTAGTATTCTCAGAACGTACATATGTTATTTTTGAATTGAAATGTTGGTTAGATATATTATTTTTACATTCTAACACTTACCATTAATTTTTAGACCATCTAAACTGTTTAAACCGTAATTTTTTCTACAAAATAACTTCGCTTTTAACTAAACTAACCCGTAGTTTAAGTAAAAATGAGGCCATCTTTTATTTTACTACTTTAATCTGAATAAAAAAACCACAAATTCTGTAAAAAGTTCAAGAATTTTGCTAACTTTTCCATCGTATCTCGTAGTTTTGTGAGTTTAGGTTAAAATATTTTCAGTGTCCACTATTTACACTATTTAATAACACTATGTGCTCATATATATTGTTAAGACGTTTTATAATATTAACTTATAACAATATTATGAGATAAAAAGTTGAAATGTAGAATATTTATCTAGAATAACTTATAGGAGGAAATTTCTTTCAAAATTTAGGAAACATGTGAGCTATTATTTATATAGCGTGCATCCTATGAGATGAATTGGATATGAACGATCGATGCTGGGCTTTCGTCTATATTGATTTTTTTAAACCTCCAGTTTATCAATTTCTTTATTTTTGATGAAGATAATAACCATCAAGCTCTGAGGAAACTCAAAATTTTATATTATGGTAAAACTTTAGGTTCAAAGATTAATTGATAATTTCAGATATTTAGTCAATACTTTAAATAATTTTATTTCCAGATATTTGAAGATCTAGCAAAGGAAAATAGTGCAATGATCTCACATCATATATTTTTAAAAAACAATGTATCTCCATTCAATAGAATACCAAAAAATAGAACAGAATAAGAAAAATAGGAAAGAATAGAAGAGAATACATTACAAGAAAAAAAAACATTTTTCAAGGAAGTATTCCAAACGTGCAAAGAACGAAGCCTCACTTTACCAATGTTGAAAAGAAATGTACTAAGTTAGCTTAATTACAACTGCCAACTAAACTGCAGTAACATTTTATGAAAGTCCACCTTTTGACGCTCTTACTCTTTTACCTTACAATAATAATTTATTTTTTTCTCTTATCAGAACACACTAAGTAAAAAATAATTATGGTAAATATATATACCGTTATGTCATTTTTGGAATATTGAACTTAAAATTTAAAAATATAGATTTAATTCATCGCAAATAACATTTACTGTCTTAATTATATTATTTAATAAACGCAAACCAAATAAGCAAATTCCGAAATTTCAAAACAAAACCAATAGCAATTTATTTATATCGTAACTGAATAGTTTTATACGTAAAAATGTCTCGCTGAGGATATATGTGAACAGTGACTCATTGTAATAATAAAATAACACAAAAAGTGAAATATAAAAACCTTCGGTCGATGGTCGAAGTCGTTGAAATCTGTATGAATTTAGGGCTCGACTAATTAGGTGTGACGTGTCCAGAATTTATTTATCCTGAACGTTCACGGAAAACAGAGACCGATTGACTTGTTTTCATCCGATTGCGGCGTGCCGTGCTCGGGTCTAGATTAGTTATTTATGTTAACTTAGTCGGTTTTCTTTCTGTTCAGGGGCGTAACTTGTTTCATTAAGTGAATTTGTGTGAATTACTACCTTCCAGAACTCTTTAATATTTTATAGACCATTTGTTTAGTTTTGCTTTCTTTTTATCATTCATGATATAAAGTTAAGCGTTTTCATTAGAAATTGGGTAATCTTTTACATTACTTGCATAACTCGTTTGCTGACATTTACATTTAGCCTTGGCGAAGAACACCCTCTTATTTTTTTTAAGTTTAAATTACTTAAGGACCACCAATAATTTTTTATTAAATGTTAATTGCGAAATTACTTGCAGGGCAGATTCTTGGCAGGAATGGTGTTAACAAATTAAGTCACGCATTAAGCTATCTATGATTGTATAATTATATAACAAATACGAGACAGATCAATTTATTTAACAATAATATAATTTTCATTGACGAAACTATAAATATTACAATAGAAAGTTACAAAAATTAGTGTTGTTGTACATACAAAGTAGTGTTCATTGCGAGTAGAGATTCCAAGATACCGTTACCCAATTAAGCACGTATAAACCTTTAAAGGAACGTAGCATTTTTATTAAATTATTTACAAATATTAACCATGTAAAAACAGGCGTAAAATGTGAATTTCTCAAAATGATAAGATTTTGAATGATTGCTATAACCTTCGGATAAACTGCTAGAAAAGCTATTTTCTTTTTATTATTTTAACTTTTCCAACGTTAAGAGGAGTGAAGGATGAATAAGAATATATTTTTAGGAATTTTTTTGTCAGTATCCCTAGAACTATCCTACAAAATTATTTTTTTTAGAATCCTTTTCGCTGACTCTTTTCATTGACTCTAACACTATATACGAAATAAAAATTATTTTATGTGCGTACTATTAAAATTTATTCAGGCTAATGAGCTTGTCATTATGATATCTTTCAAGGTTCTACATCAAATTATTTCTGAGGAAAACGGCTGTAATCGACACGGGCACGTGAATGATCTTTTAAGGGTTCCTTTTCTTCCTTCAAAGGCACAGAAACATAAAAAATTAAATATAATTTCAATGTAAAATTGTGTCACTATCATGGCTTCAACGCCAACTTTTTAAGTTGATATCTCTGGTCATATGTACGTCTTTTTAAGGCCGCTGAATCGCGTCAAATTGTAACCGTTAGATGACGGCACAGCTGTCATACAAAACCATAGTTCCAAGAATATTATTCAGTGGTTGAATTAGGTTAACTTAGTAGAACGCCACAGGAAAGATTGCATTAAGACCATTAACAAAAATTATGTTCAACCCATTTTTTGGATTTAATATATAATTGACACATTGTTTTCCTCTTGTATTTTTTTTAGTTTATCTAGTACTTACAATATTCTAGTTTCATTCACTTAGTATATAAAATGGGAAAGGAACTGACGAATATATTACAACTTTGCTAAATTTGTAAAATAGCTCATAACACTTATTGAGGCTAAGGTTAGAATCTTACATTTTATTATTTGAAAATATTTTTGCATTTTATGTTAAAGTTATTATTTCCGATAATGGTATATTGTTTGTCCTTATTTATGTGCTTAATTACATAATAGTATAAACTATTTTTTTAGACCAGGAGAATTTTTATTTCATTTGATCCCAATGATTGAAAAAAAATTAGAATATTTTGTAATGCAAATAAAAAACGAACTTAAATAACATTTTTGGTCTTGAATTATTTTTTAAAATGTAATATTAGCATGTTTATGCCACTAAAATGAAATGAATCCCATCAAATAAAAGATAAAATGGAAGTTGCCAGACGTACAAAGAGAAACACAGTTATTTCTTGCTTAGTTTCAGTTATGTTTAATTTAAAATCTACTTAATGTCTGGGATTAATAAATATAAAGAAAATTAGTATGTCTTCTAACGCAATCAAGTGGTGAAAAAAAAATGGAAGAAATTTTTATTTAAGCTGTCATTGGTTTCGCCACTATTAAAGAATGAACACCATTAAATAAAAGATAAAATAGAGGATATGAACTGTTCATAACCAACAACACTTGCTGAATTTAAATTATTTATAATTTAAGTTTTATATAATACATGTGCTTAATAAATTAATCAGATCTGCGCTCATAAAAGTCGGCTAACAAAAATAATCCGATTTTTTCGAAAAATAGTTCATATACTCAAAAACCAATCTTCCAAAAATTACGAACAAACTTATGTACCTTCGTGATTTTACGAGATTTTTCATAATTTTTCGTATAGTGTAAGCACCTCAGTGGTTACTCAAAACAACATTAAAATTGGTTTCGTACAGCGAACACCATATAGATTAATTACAAAAATCACCTCAGTTTTAAATACTGCATGACTTAAATCGAATTGCGTGTGTATGCATAAATGTGCGATAGTATAAGTTTAATGGTATTCAATAACGTCGAAAAAAATGTCGTTAACCCTTGTATAGTTTTAACTGATTCTATTATTAAAACCTTTAATCTATCAATATAATTAAACCAAAACAATTTTCAATTATAGTAATAAATATTTAAAAACTGAAAAAAGTTAGATCAGATCAAAGACAAATGAAAGATTTTAAGTATTTTTTTTACATGGAGAGAAGTTTGTTAAATGAATCATTTGGAAAATTATATTTTATTATATTATTTCAGGAATATTTTAAAGTTAAAATTTAATATATTTTGAACAAAAATCTGTAAAATAAAGTAATGTGTTGTATAATAAATTTGAAATTATTTAAAAAGTTATTTAATTTAGATTAAATTTAATTTATTTCAACTTGTGCATTAGACTTTAATAAATAAGTATTTCAAATATAATATTCTCAAATTTAAGAATTTATTAATTAATTGGGTTAATGTCGCATAATTATTAAAAATATATAATCAGAAATTAAAGTTGAATTGTTTTAAATATATTTAGTTTTCAAGAATAAATTAAATTTTTGTAATTAATTATTACATAAGAAATTATATATATTTTGCGGGATAACTCTAGAAAATATTAAATAAACTGTTTAATTTAAATCAACTTATTTATATAAAATGGTTAAAACATATTACTATGATTTTATTCAGATTTTTAAAATGTACGTTTGAGAAAAAGTACTGACACCATTTTAATGAATTAGGTGAAAAAATCTATCTCAAGTTTCCAAAATTGACTAAAAGTATAAACTTGCAGAATATTTATATTAGCAAAATTTGTAAACATGACATAACTACTGCCCTGTGATATATGAATAGAAGATGGACGGACAGACATTATTAAATGATATATATACAAAGATGAGCGGATATACATGATGAAAGATTCCTAGTTTGCTACGGAATTTTAAAAAGAAGAATGCCCTATTTTCTATCGATATATTGTATTCAATTATAGTAAGCTCAATTAATTTCATCGACAAATTATCGATAAAGGGATTTAACACTAGCGTAAACGTGAAATAAATATCTTTACAAAAAAACTTGGTTAATCATGATATTTTAACGTATGTCTTTATTTTACGTGTGATTAGGCATATGATTCTGTAAATTTTCTGTGATTTGAAAATAAACACGAGAAGTGCGGTATCCATTTTTTTTTAAATAACCGATGAAATTGGCATTTACCTAAATTATTTCGATGTGCAGTGCCACAATCAAGAATATAACAAGTCATTATTATCCTAAACATACTTATTTAAACAGTAACGATAAATTCAAAATCGCCGTAAAACAACGAACGAAATTTTCCGCGTGACGCTAAGGTCGATTTGCACTACAAAAAATGCTTCTAACGATTTTTATTTCGATATCTCTTTTTAACAAATTTACAAATAACACTGGATTTATCAAATAATGTCGCTTCTATTATACATCACTGCGCTCTCTCAACTTTGTTCGTCTATTTAGGATAATAAGACTATGATAACACAGCAATAAAACGTACGTACTCTTTTACCTATTATAAGGTTATCGAAACATAAATGTTTAGATAGAAATATATTTTTTATAAACCAATATGAAGACAGATAACGTTATAAAAAAACCTTAAAAATTCTAATATCAGATGCCGTGTTTTTAATTAAAGTGAACTTTGCGAGTAGCTAACGGTGCTTGTAAAAGCCGTCCATAATTTATGAAGCGCCGTGACGGCGAAGCGAGGACGTGATCCATCGCCACGAATACCGATTCCAACTACGTCATACGAAATACTTCGATTATATATAATTATTTAAGTGGAGACGCTACAATTACTCGCTCAAATGAGTAAAATAACTAGTGGATAAAATGAGGTGTCAGGTGAGGTAAGTTTACTTTAAAAAGTGTTGTAAAAATAGCAAATGGGTACTGGATATTAAGATACTTGTAATTTAGAAACGGTACAAATAAAATCTGCTGCTGATAGATACATTCAAATTATACCGGTGTCCGTTTAAATATTTTATAAAGTAGTAAATAAAGCATTCAATATAAACTATCGAAATACCATTTAAAAATTAAATTAAATTGCAGTAAAGCGATGTATGTGCACGTTGGGTCCATGCTACGGGCGTTGCGTGCCCACATTACTTGAAGTCATTGGGATACAATACATTCATATTTATTTCGTCTAAAGAATGTGACGTGGATACTAGATATGTTATTGTGTGCGTTATATTTTAAAGTGAAAGGGTAATGACAACAACAAAAGTAACTCTTATCTTTGTTACTCATAATTTACAGATTATTACATTTAAAGATAATATTAACCTTTGTCGCTTATATGCAATGTGTAAGGAATTTTAACAGTAAATACGGTAGTTGACTCATTCTAAATTTTGATATTTTTCGTACAATATAGTGAAATATAAGTTAATTAAAAACCAGTCTTGAAAAATATTCAGAAATTGAAAAATAAGCCATTTGTAGCCTCTAAATTTGAAGATGCGGATAGAGTTGGATATAACCCTGTCTCTTTTCCTCTCGTAGAATATAATGTGCAATATTAAAAATGACCTCACAGCACAGTATTGCCGTCCTTTTCTAAAGGTTAAATTTAAACTTTTATAACTTGGTCAATTTTTAAGGTTATTAAAAAAAATTTCGCTCTTCATCAGCTTGTACCTTGAAATTATGATTAATGAAATAAAAAAAAATTAGTCGAATACCCTATTTTAATTACCCATGTACCGGTATTAAAGTGATAGTCATGGTAATAAAGTAGGTATAAACAGGGCAATTTTGAAATTTACCCACATCGCTTACCTTCGAGGTTTCTTTTTTTAATTTTATTCTAATCAAAGAGGTTGGTTGAAGCATATCCTACATGTTATTCTAGAAGTTCTCTTCTTCTAAAATATGCATATATGGTCTGAGATGAAATTTTATCATTTCCAGGATTATTAATTAATTACATAACCTGTATGTAATTTTAATATATGATTTATTCCGTTTATAAACTAGAAACCTCTGATAAATGTCAAATAAATACAGGGCCATTTTTTTACGAAATTACAATTATTAAAATTTACATCATCTTTGAGTAAGACAGATGATCGCTCGTTTATTAATATCAATAATATATTCTGTATTAATAATTACTTTTAATCTATTCATACAATATTCTAGTCCATTTAAGTAACTTTCGTAGGACAAAGCTATATTATACGCCATAAATGCCGAAAAAATCCCTCATCTTCCGTATGGCATCGTGACGCAATAAAGGCGGGCGCCGTCGCCCGTGCAAATGTGACGCGCCTCATATTAATATATCTTGCATGCTGAGAAGATGACACGCGGTCCATTTTGCCATCTGTAGTATGTTTTATATATACGAGAACCAATTAATTTTTTTTCCATAGAAAGCCATACGATAGAGGTAGGACGTCGGATCATAAGTAATCTATTTATTTAATTATCTTTACCTTTTTGTCATAATTATCTTAATGTCTTTTTTAATCAATGGTATTATATTATATATATATATATATATATATATATATATATATATATATATATATATATATATTTATTATATATATATATGATATTTATATTCCTAATGTAAATCCATTTTAACCGTAATATTGAATTGTTCTACAAAAAAAATTGAGGTAAATGCTACTTTTACTGTCATGATAGTAATTAACTGCTAAATATTACAATTGATATTAGAAAATATTTAAATACATCAGAAAAATTTTCTTCAATTACCTATCAAATATTTGAGTAGTAATTTCTGTTGAAATGAGTAAAACGAAGTAGCGACGAATTTAAGTACAAAAGTTGGAAAGGAGGTAAAAGTGTTTATATAACTATATAAATTAACGTGGTGATGGTCGATAATTTTAATTGGCGGACGGGATTACCGATAAAAAAACGATATGAAATATTTTAATGTTTTAGTATTTTTCTCTGTATATTTGTATTAACTCTGCATTATGTTGCAAAACGAAAAAAGAAAAATAAAAAATGATTGTTCAAATAACAGTCTAATCCCTTCAGTGACTATAAAAAATCCGCAAGATCCAAAATTACGCCACTGTTTTAAAAGAGAAAATCATCTAGTCAGATTCTTATTTTTAAACGGTGGAGCTGGACTGGTGTTACGGTTGGCTATAAGAGATTGCTCTCGTAGCAATAAGTCCACCATATATATTAATTAGATACATTAAAGTAAATAAACATTACAATTAATAATTGGAATTAAAACGTAATGATGAAAACAGGGTTTACTTTTAATAATTATTAAGTACCATTTCGATGTTACCTATGCATTTTTTGTGAATAACAAATCTATTAAAGATGAGAAATAAAATTAAAAGGAACTTTTAAAAACTATCGTATAACAAGAAAATATGAAAATATAAGCCTTCTAAAATTTCACGAGCAAAGGACACCTTCTAATTCAATCTATTTACAATAATACCATTTGCGTGCGTGCGTGTATCGATACAAAGAATTGATTTCTGCGGAATATATTTTTTTTATTTCTCTAAAGGGTGACGATATTTTCAATAATATATGCTCAGGCAAGCACACTCGCCAGCGTATTGGGATCGCATTAAAAAAATGTAGGTATTCTGTCTTATGGACTTCAAGAATGCTTCTAATAGAAAGTGCGATAAGTACATATTATCGTGGCTTAAGCCATTTAAGGGAAACGAAATGAAGAGACCTTTGTAAGTAAAATATAAAAAATAAAGCCGCTGTATTTTTCTCTTATTATTTTTAAATTTCATGTCTGGAACGCATCATTATTGTTATGATAATGTAATTCAAATTACATCGCAATTATGTATTTATTTAAATATATGGAAATATTGTTAAAGATGACTCTATCACTTTCATAGAATTTAATTACAAAATAAAATAAAAACCCTTTCTAAATATCTCACTTAACATCTTTAAGATATCATATTTATACACGTCCTTAAGTTACAAGTAGTTGTATTTCAATAAAATCTAAGGCATATTTCTTTTATTTTGAGAGTAGTGAGCTTTTTGTGATTTAAATTTGTTTCACAAAAATACTAACTTAGAGTAGAAAAGTTTATTATAGTAGAAAAATTAACTTTTTAAAGACTTTATTAATTCAATATGTATTTACAGATTAGTATTTTAAATATAACATATCTATGTGTTTATATATATATATATATATATATATATATATATATATATATATATGTATGTATGTATAAAATATAAAAAAAATATATTCAAGACAGCCTTCCTTATAACTCTTCGTAGATTGTGATTGAAATAATCATTTCCTTTACTTTTTAATGTCAGCCCAAGAATTTAGACAACTTGTTAAAATAATCTCCCCGTCAGTTCTTAATATTCTTCTACATTTTTTGTAACTATGTGTTATTTTAAACTATTTATATACTATTATGTGTTAATGAAATGGCAATAAAGCAGTCGGAACTCTTTGATGTTACTTACTGGAAACGCAAGATACGTACAACAATTATTAAATATAGATTCGGATTTTGCTCTACACATTTATTGAGGCTCTTCTTTGAAGCACGTCGCTTACAAATTTGAGATATTTATCAGCCTAGTTTTCTTAGTCTTATCTTATACTTTGTAAAATCAGTTGAATGAATATTTGGTAACTAAGAAATCAATTATAATGAGGAATTTGGTTTTTTCTAAACTATTGCATGCTGAGTGGGGATTTGTGGTAAGGATTGTTTTGCATAATTTAATGTTTTATAAAATGTAAATTTTCAGCAATTAAATACATTTTTTTTTGTTTATTGTTTCCTCCGTATTTCTTCAATGTTGAATACATTTTCTGGTTTACATTTAACTAACATATTAAATATTACCCGCGACTTCGTTGAAGTAAAATTTACTTATGATCATGCACTGAAAATGTAACGATTGTTGCTAATTATTGAAGAAATTGAATACTAAATCAAAGCAACAGCAGCCCTACCCGGTAGCGTTTTTTTTATTCCTGCATACTTTTTGAGATTATGAATATCTATGTTTATAAACCAATTTAGCAGCTGAGGCACGAAAGTGAGACAAGAAAACTCACTTTCACATTCATATGTACAAAATTATAATTAGCATGAGATCAGGTATTAATTTCTAAATAATTCAGAATTTACGAAATGTTTACACACTTAATAGTTTAAGGCTTGTCTTATATTTAATCAACAGAATTAGAAAGTAATCACGATATCCAAGCACCTTCCCTATTTTCCTTAATATTCAAAATCGACTTCCAACAGTTCTTTTTTAATATGATGGCGACAGTTTAACGTTTTTTTATACACTACGGCAGAAGAATAGGACAATAAAAAGGAATGCAGGATTATTGCTGATGAAATGTCTAATTGCACTCATAGAAAAATTTCTATGAGTGCTACTAGACATTTGAAATTATAAGGTATTGAAGGGTAATGCGCACGAGTGTGCCTAAAATATGTTATATATATATATATATATATATATATATATATATATATATATACACATATATGACGCAGTAATTTCTCAAATCAGACATGTAACTTGCTGTACTACGAGTAGTTATAGTACTCTGTTCTATGTTAACTACATTTCTTTAACTTAACTTTTTTGTGGAAGTTGTAACAATAAACAACAGACAATTTTTAACAATAAACATGTTTTTGGAATTTTGGTTTATATTTTCTTGAATAAATCTGATAGCGGTTTAACTATCGCCTCATAAAATATAGTAACATAAATTAGAGCGATAACATACACAAGTATATTTTTTCCACAATCTCTTTTGTGTTAGTTTCCTTATAAAGGGATTTTCCTTATAAGGGCTATAGAAATCACCCAATTACTATGAAGGAAGTGCAAAAACATAATTTTTGGAACTATTAAACTGTGTGAAAAGCTCTCTGCGACGCCGGCACATTATACCAAACATTTATTTTTGACATTCGTTCAAAATACAGTTACACCATATTGATAACTTATATTTAATTTTATTTGACCGCTGATGCATGTGAAAAAATATTTCTTGTCCTTAAAACTACAAGGGCAAAGTTTTCTTTTAACAGTTTAAATAACTAAATGAATAATTTTGCGTGTTTAAGTAATAATATAAATAGGTGTCTTAAATCACTTCAAACTCACTTAAACACTCACTTTCAATTTATGTTGTGTTTTTTTGTTTTACTCGAGAATAATCAATACTGTCATTGCCAAACAAACACTTACGCTCCTATGTGTTATTTATGATGTTACTTTACAAGTGGATACTTCTATCCAACAAAAATGAGGCTATTTACTTCAAAAACTATTATCTACTTCTAAAAATATTTTATTCGAGGTAAATGGTAAAAATGGCCAACCGTTCTAACCATTAAGAGCTCACTCTACGGTAATCTAAAACTTTGGAAAAGTTAATGTGAAATATATAGTTCACGAATGCTATATTACCTTTTATTCGTTTTCTGTAATTTTGACAAAAAAGGCCAAATCAACCCGCAATACATGGAAGATAAGTGCGTCTTCATTAAAAGGCCACTGGACGACGTCCGATCACACGCCATAACACTCACCATCTAACAGGCGACAATTGATAGCATTCAATGGCCAATTGAAGTAATTCAACTATACATTGTGCATACATTGTGCAATCTAACAACACCTTGACACTCTTCCCACAGCGTGCTGTGAATAGTACGAGACATCATTCTCTATGTCTGATAGTTATTTTGCGACCGCTGAGATAAGCGAATTATAATAGCTATTATCAATGTAACTGCAGTGCAAATACATGAAATTCCAATATACGCTACGAGCTAGAACAAACACCATATGAGGCTCAAACTCCAAGACTATTGTGTAAGAACTAGCTTCTTACTCAATAACATGTCTTGTATATGCGTGAATAATATTCAATTACTTTGTTTTGATGATTCGCAAACCAGTAACTGTATTTATCTGCCCAGAGATCACGCTTGTGTTATATGACATATAGGACTCTGATGTAGGGTTTGCATCTTAATATCTTTATTTAGTATACACGTTTTCTTACATGTCATTTTCAGGTAATCATTACATTTAGGCATGACTTTTATTTACACCCTATGAAAATATAAATAAAATTAAAATGTATTTGATTTAAAACTTCTAATCTATTTCTTGGTAGGTTATATTATTTACAATATATCTAACCATAAACAACAATTTTCAAAATTCTTGTCACCTGTCTGTTTATCTAGATGTACATCTGTTTGCCTGAGGTAAACTCCGAAACGGATAAATGTCTACAGAATAGTAAAGAATATTCCTGGTCACAATCTGTGCTCCATTTCAGCTCGACGTCTTAACAGGTTTCCAAATTATGGACGAAGAGGTAACGGACAAAACGCATAACACTAAGCGGATGGTCTGTGGTCTTAATATACGCAGTAAATGTGATTTAGATAGATATTTTCTTAAAACGATATGGGCCTTTGTCATCGACATATTATATTATAGTCATAATGATAACATCGAACTCTGTATTTAGCCCTATGTAGTTCATATCTGCTGCCGTGCAAGCACGTACTATATTCACAGAAACGGGAAGGCGGTTATAGGGAAGGGTGGAGGAGGGAGACATAGGGAGAAGATAGCGACGCGACTAAAGCGTGTCGGCGGCGTGGATTATAGTGCGTAGGTGATAATTACAAGAGTGTGTATGGGCGTGTATGTGAGTGTGTATGTGTGTTGCTATCATGGTGACCCAACGTACGTAACACTTTATTTGTGGATTTTTATGAAAAAACTACAAATAGAATCTTTTGGATTGTTTTAGTTCTCAGTGTATGGATTCAATAATTATAATGAAAAAGTTAGTTAATTTATACGGGTAAATACCGCCATATGCATCAATTGTCTACATTAAAAAAGTCGTTTTCGTGGTGTGTCGAGTAGACCACAAGGCATACTTATCGCATCGGGAGCCCGGGTTCGATTTCCGGCTGCTCGTCGGGTGGAACTGGACTGGTAATTTGGTTAGCTGTAAGTGATTGTTACCGTAATAATAAGTTTGCAATATGTATCAGTTGTTTATATTATGTAAATAAGTAATCAATGAAGATGAGTCCTTATTTAATTTGTACTGTTTATGCAAATACCAAAATTATTGCTTGATAAACAATGATTCACCTTGTATATCAAAAAATCTACTCTTTTTTTAATTTATTACTCCGTTTAATGTTTTTTTTTACTTAAACAAAGGTGTGTCATACATTACTTTGGTTATTTAATTATTAAATATTTGGTTATTTAATAATAAATTTAATCATCGTACAACTGGGAATTTGTTTTCATATATCAAATATTTTTAAATAACTGTTCTGCCTTATAAAATAAAAAAGACTATGATGTATACAATTTCAAACTCATACACTGAAGTGTAAATAATTTCTTAAATATTCATTATTAATTGACGTTATTACAATTATTGTTCATTACGAAATCTACCTGGCTTCAAGTTTAATCGTTTGTTAGGTTAATTCTTCGAATAGTAATGACATACATACGTTATTATTAATAAACAAATAGATAAAATTCAGTTTGTTTTTTTTATAGTCAATTACATATTCAATTATTCCTGACATTCAATTACAACATTATATAATAAGGTGTAGTTATATAATTGTGAAGTATATTTATGTTTCTTAAAAAATAAACCATTCATTTAAATAGAGAGCCTAGCTGTTCTCGTTTACACGACCGAGACTTATACATGGCCTAGTACTTGTTTACGAAACTCCGCCATGAAAAGTCAACTTTACAGATTTTGAAAATTGTAACTTTTTTAGTCCGATTTGTAAAATTCTTTTATCGATACATTGTCTCGATACGATCTTTTCATTTTAATCTATATCGAATTCGCGTGATAAATATCGTATACATTTAAATTGTGTAGTTTAGAAATGGTCAAGTTCGAATTTCAACAGACATGACGAATATAAAAATTTATCTCGCTTTTGCTCTATTAACTATGCAGCGTGTAATATCCAGGTCTCTGTCCAAACCCGTACGTGAGTCCATTCGCATTATATGACATTTTCACATTAAACTCGAAAATAATTTTTATGGAAATTTATATAAATGTTGAAGGCTGGATAAATATTGAATTCGTTGAAATATAATTTTCTTCTTATTATAATTACCTATTTAGATACATACTGATGCGAATTATTTTTTAAAATTCGATTTGTGTTGAAGCGAACATCAAACTTTTTTTAAATTGTTTATTATTATAATAACACTTTCTATATGTTTTATAAAGTACTCATTATTCTATTTGATGATCATCAAATGTATATATCATTTTAGAGTGTATATATATATATATATATATATATATATATATATATATATATATATATATATGTATATGTATATATAGTTTTTTTTTAAAATCAGTAATTAAAAAACCTTAAACTATTCTTGTGTGTATATATTTTGATCTTTTAGCTATTTAGGTGTTGAGTAGATTGTTTTCTTTGATATAAGCTTTTATATAAGTGTTGTTTGTACGTTTCCTATGTCCGTTAAAAATGATTACATTTATTTAAATTACGATTATTAACATTCAGAAAAAAAAATATCTTCAACGTGTTGCATTAAGTTCTCGATAATCGAATGGGCAATTGTATAATAAGAATATAAGTAAAATTATGATATTTTCTCTTATAAATTAAGAATATTTAACATAATTTATGTGTTTAAATGTACTTTTCGATTTGTTTATACTAAGTTCTTCATATAATATATTTTGATTTGGTTCAACTTTATTCGTATTGAAAATGTGCAAATATTTCTTTACTATAAACCCAATGAACTTATTTAAAAACCGTCATTTTATTTTAGTTTATTTTTAACTTCCAAATTTACATGCCGTATCTATGAGAGTTAAAAATTCGACTCGGTATATGATCCGCGAACCGTTAATATATTTAAAGCACAAGGGTGCGTAAGACCTCTTAATTGCCAAATACGTAATCACTGAACTACAACTAAAGTGAATGCACCGTTGTTTAAGAATAATTCAAATATCTCTATCACTCCTAATAACATCTCACCCTAATAACTTCTAATAACGGAAATTGCACTGTCCGAGTCGGCCGCGAGCTGTGTGTGAGAGGACAACACTAATTGATCCTTTGTCAGTTCCACTAATTAAGGCTTCTGGCGTAATTGATATTACGGTACATCAAATTGTCCCTGCTTCAAGAGGTTTTCAATTATATACTTTTATATTCATTTTTATTATGTTCATTCGAGGCAAGAAATGGTTCGAATGAGAAAGCAAGAATTATATTTTAATTATTTTTCCATAATGTATCAAATAATTCAATCAAACGAAAATAAGAATACACAAAGCATGATTGACGAAAGTAATTAATTTATTATAATAAAGCAAGTTATACTTTTATAACACTTGCATTTCTTATAAATTGACATCATACATAAGGATTTATTATAAGCATTGATAAAAATACCTGTGACTCAATGGAACATGTTTATAACGAACCCAGATGTATTCGATTATAATATTTTACTACGCCTATTATATATTTTACTTATAATATTAACGTATCTAATTATACAATATAAAGCAATGATAACTTCTAATTTTTATTTTTTTATTTTATTTATTTCTGGACAAGTTAAATTAAAGTATCTTAAAATAAATTGGCACGGATATATTAGCATACCTTTTTTCGGATTGAAAGAATAACAAAAACTTAAAGAAATTTACCATTAATTCATTGTTTACAAAACTGTTATAATGAGGATTTATTTTTAATTACTATAAATTAAGAAAATGTAATAATTTATTCGCATAAATCATGTCTTTTACGGGGTAGGTTGATTAAATGCCAACGACGGTGATCTGACTGTACATTTTTTAGTATCCAATCTATATTCTTTATTACTTATCCGTACAGTCAGATAATTGGATACGATCCGAGATCTTATCCGTACAGTCGTAACAGTCATCGTTTTAGTTTTTGACTTCACTTTATATAGCATATAGTTTAATAACGGTCTCTTTGAATTCGTCCACCAAAATTATTTGTAAATTAATTTCATATATCAGTCATATATGTATTTAATCAAATATAAAGGTGTCTAAATCAAAGAGTATTCTTCATTAAAACTTTTAAGTTATACACCGTTTTCAATATAGTTTCAGTGGCAATTTCAGGGCATATTTATGAAATAGTAGTATTCATAAATTTGCCGTAAAAAAATTTGACCGCGACAATCGGAGTAAAAGGATATTTGCCTTCATACATTTTTATTCCAAATTGTTTCTAATTTCATATATTTCCAAAAATCTGTCATAATTTTCGTATATCAGTCTTTTGTCTATCCACATTACCTCAAAATTTCTACTATTTGCAAGATTTTTTTTAAATAGATACTTCACTTAATATATGACAAAATATTATAAAAATATTAAGGCCACCAATGTATATGTAAAGTGGAGCGAACATTTCTTTTTTACAAATTCCATCGAATAGAATTATGTTGGATAGATATTTTGAAATAAAATCGCCGTTCCGTTTATTATATTTCTGTTTCAACCATCGTTTATGAATTATTAAATTATAAAGTAAAATAAAATGTGTAATTTTGTAAACGCGGTTTTGAAATATATGACAAAATTCCAGATATCAGCATTTGATTAGAATGTTTAATTATATATAGAACTATAGTATAATATATGTATTATTAAAAAACCTCCATATCTAATTTATAATATATGAAAAACTTTTAATAATTATTATCCTGTTATTTTCCACCGTGCAGCTACACTATATCAAAAAGTTAAAAATTTCAGAATATAATTTTAAAAAAATTAAAATTATTCAAAAATTAATTTCAAAATATACTCACTGTTATAATTCAATGTTTTTTTTTGAAGAAAATAAGGGAGTAGTAGTAACATATATCCCTAATTAGTTTAAAATAAACTCGAGTAAAAATTGTTAAAATAACGAAATATTACAATTGTGTGACAAAAAATTATTTATTGACAGTGTAAATAAAAAAAGATTCGTTTTTATTATTTAAATTGAGAAATTACGGCCTTTACACGAAAATATACGGCCGTTGAGTGCGCGGCGCACCGCGGGAACCCGGGTTCGATTCCCGGCCGCTCATCAAGTGGGACTGAAGTAAAAATTGTTAAAATAACGAAATATTACATTTGTGTGATAAAAAATTATTTATTGACAGTGTGAATAAAAAAACGTTCGTTTTTATTTTGTAAATAAGAAATTACGGCCTTTACACGAAAATATACGGCCGTTGAGTGGGCGGCCCAAAGGGGGACTAGAGAAGTCCAATATTTCCAGGCTCTGGCAACCATTATTCCATATGAGATCTTCTTCATCTCATTTGGACACGACAACATCAACAACAACAAATGAGAAATGAAACTTCACTAATAAGACTTAATCATTAGCCAATGTTGGCGACGCATTCGAGCAATTTACTCCTTTTAATTGTATGCAAGCTACAAAGCTACATAAATAGCTTTTCCTTTAGTCACAAGCTGAGCCACATCCGGTTTTACAGGCGCAAAGGACCATTTTCAATAAATTTTCAGATGCCGGTGACGGATTCAATGTAGTAAGTATTAGTAACTCCAAATATGAATAAATTATAAAAATACAAATCGATTAACTTAAAAAATAACGTTCCATGTGGACGTCAACGGAATCGTACAATCGAACTGAAACTTGACCTTTCTTAACCTTTTGCCTCCTTAATCCTTCAACACATTCATATTTAGTTCAACCGGTTTTCAATGATTTATGTAGTTTACTTAAATAATTTAATAATACATAGTGTGAAAATATATTCAAAATTTAATAATAGTTTAGGCAACTTTCTAGGTAGAAAAGTAAAATTTACACCATAAAACATATATTTTACTACATACAATGTCATTTACGTACAAAGACTAAAAAATAAAATCAGTAAGGAAAATATGTTAAGGGTAAACTTTTTTGTTTTCCACAGAAAAATAAAATTAGAAATGCATTCAGTATAACTGGCTTCCACGGTATAACTCTTATTGCACTCCATTATTTCATTGACCGTCAATATGTTTAATTTTCTATTTCTTAGAGATCTTTAATTCTTCGCGAAACTTTGAATTTTTGCCATAATATAATATTTTATGATTAATATTGGCCATAATATAATCTTTTATTATTAAATTATCTTTCCTTCTTATAACAATTATTTCTTATTAATCTGTGATGTGTTTCTGTTACGTACGCAAATCATTACTTAAGTTTCTTAGGCGTCATTTATACCGTTTATCTAGATTTAAAGCAATATCATCGATCTGTAAACGAAAAAACAGTATAGTTTTCCATTTCTCAAGTTACAATGTACATTTTCTTTCCTAAAACTACACACATCGACATGAATAACATGACCTTAATGGTATTCCATTTACAGAATAAATACGCTCAACCCACCCCAGCATTTAATTTCGTTCCTTGCCGACCGTTTTCCACAAAAGTATTTTACAATTGACACTGATCCCTTGAGACGATATCGGAAAGGTTTATAAGGAAAAATAACGTATTTCAACGCATAAAGTGCGGATGGAAAAAGAAGGGTAGTCTGTGTAAAACGTTTAGGAGACGGTGAAATAAGATATCGCGACGTCAGAAGTACATCCACATAAATCCATAGGTCCCCCAAACGTACTCCGATGATCCTTTATATTCAAGTTCATCTTTGCAAAGGTTGTCTCGGATTTGTAAGTGAGCCCTTTCGAGAGTCGCAAAAGTTCATCTACACACTATAAGCTATTTATCATAATGCATGTAGCCACATATTTGTACATAATTTATCGTAAATAGTTTGGTGTATATTTATCGTTTAATAGAATGCGTGCAGTGCATCACTGACATAAAATATAATTTTATTTTTCTTCTTGTCTATTTGTTCAGTTTTGTTGTTTTTTGATGTTTTTCACTTTATAAAATATATTTTTCTATGTTGTACTTAACAAGGAATGCATCTTTTCGATAATACTATATGTGACTGAAAGAGAAGGCCTATTTACATTAAATTAAGATAATGATGCTAGTCTTTTAATAATATATAGAAACTCACTATAAACTCTTCGCTCAATCCTAACAATCAAATTGAAGATATGTTAAAGTAAAATATAGGTAAAACAGTTCAATATTTCTATTTATAATGGTACTTGGAAATATACTGCCTATCCCATGATTTATTGAAGATTTTATCTACAGCGCTATTTGTTTACTGATAATTCATTAACGAAAAGAAACAAGCAATAAAATTCATTAAAGAATTTAGATGTAAATAATAAGGCAATATTTTTACACGTACATCACAGCACTCAACACAATACTCAAGGACTATAGTGAATACTTTTGCTAATTTATTTTACTCGTCACGTAATTATTTAAGTTAGGGAAGGAGAAAATATAATCGATTTCAACTCCAACCAAGTTTGCCTATTTTCAACTAAATTTATAAACATTATTTTACGTAAAATATTACAAATTATAATTTTAAGTTAGAAAAATAATTTAATTTTTGGCAAAATTGTACTTGACGGTTCGTATTCCTATTAATTGTTATTAGAATTTGTCAAAATTAAGTTGACATTCAAACATGAGGGTTATTTAAAATGTTTACAGCAATAGATGAGATTATGATTGAAAATATAGATGAAAATAGTTTGGTATCAATGAAAGTAATAATTTAGTCAAGTTCTAATCCGTACTATAGATCGTTAAAGTACAAAAAATATTTCACTAAATTTTTAAAATAATTCATAGCTTTTACACAGTTTGATCCATTTTGATGAAAAAGTATATGTGAAAGATATGACTTAAGACACACTTGAAAAAATATTTTGGAATGCTTATAAATTATGAAATCATCTTTTTAATGATTAAAACATTAAAAAGGTAATTTAATTATTTTTAACTGTTCACTTTTAAATACTTGTTTTTCCATAAAATATTTTTTCAAAGTTTTGAAGTAAATATTTCACACTAAGAAAATTTACATACATTACTATTTTTTTGTAACAACATTATGATATCGATACTATTAGAGAAATTCCTCGTTAATCAGTTATTATTTTTGTTTGTTATTACCTAATATACACTAATTACATTAAATAAACTATTTAAATTGTGTACTCGTCTATAATAGAATTGTATTGTATTGCGTAAACAACTGTCTAACTGAAAATCTCGGCAGGTTTTTAAATTTTGATAAGTAACTTGGATTTTATAAATAAATAATGAATGTTTCTTATGCTAAAACAGAAAATAAATGTCCTGCAGTCTTTAGTTCGCCCACAAGAATATTTTTTTAATTCCAGCTGCACCTACCGAATTAGGTTTTTAATCAAGAAAACATCTGTACTATAACTTATGATTAACCTCTCTTAACCAAATCTGAGGCTTGAGAATATTTGTATGATATTTCACAAAGTAAATTTTATTTATAGGCTTTATTTTCTAGAATTGGCCGAAAAAGTTTTAAAATATAATTTCATTTTTTATTTTTTTTTAGTAGTGAATTATCATTCACTACTTCGACCAAGTTTGATACGGCTTGTAAATACTGATAGACAATTAGATTTTAAAACTTTTTCGTCCAATTCTAGAAAATAAAGCCTATAAACAAAATGTTTCCACCTTTTCAGCTAATTCGGAAAATAAATATTTCCTGAAATAAATCTTATCAATGAGCTTTATTAGTCCATATTTTCAATGTCAATTTGATTTTTTACTTTAATTAAAATTTGACCTGAAAAAGCATCTTAAATCGAAAATATTTCCCAAACTGGTTGTACAAACACCCTGCTATTTTCAAATATAGTCGAGCTTTCAGAAGTAATTATTGTCGAGCTTTCTCTCTTTTAGTTAATGTTTTTATTTGATCATACTGTGGAGAGACTCCGATGCTCAACAAACTTTGGGGATGAAATGAGTTTGGTTTGATGCTTTAGTTAATAACTGGTATTACTTATCTTTTCAAGACTGGAATTAATATAATAAAAACTTTTCTATTCCAATATATTATCGGCGCCACGAAAACCACTATCGAAAGAGAACGCGCTGTCTTTATTCATTAGCTTTCCCAAACCACGTGAACCGTTTACAAGAATTTTTAAAATTTCGATATTATTCTGACTTGTATAATATGATCTAATTGTATCAGTTACATTCTAAATGGTAAAAGGCTTTTATATGGGAGCATTTTTATCCTGGTACTCTTTATTACTGCTCTTTTGACGATAGGTATCTGTACTGCCACAGATTAATAAAAATGTAATGTTCTAAAAATTTGTTGGCAACGTCAGTGTTTTACAAATCAATTACATCACTTGTAAATATATCTTTTCTCCCAATAAATGTGTAAAAACATATATTAGATCTTCTCATAAAGAAAATTTGTCATTTCTATCAAGGACTTCAATTTATCACACTAAACGCTCAAATCTTTTAATTAGTTCGATAGCTTGGAAGACTTTAGTGTTCTATGATTTAAAAAGCGATGGAAATAATTAAATTCTTCACAGAAAAATCGACATTATATTGAATAAAATCGACTACTCCGCTAGTCTTCGGGGATAAATATTCTTTTGTTAACGTAAGTTTGTATTCGTACTTATTTCGGAACTGTTGATAATAACTATGCACACATAATGTATGTATTACAAGTTTTAGATCTTGTAAAATATTTGTGCATTGTCATTATCCTTTGAATTCGAATATGGATATAAACTGCTTTTATTTGAGCATGATCTGATAATATCTGATGACTGTGTGGTACAATAAAGAATTAATAAATAAAAAATAAAGTTAATTATCAAAATTTAGTAGAAAAACGGGAAAAATCCAACATATCACTTATCAAAACTACCTTAATTAATTATCTTAACGACTAACAGGTAGGTTTTCTAACAAAAGAGCCGGTAATATTTGTCTACATCACCATCACCACAGGCATAATGAAAGATCTTGGTTTATATTAGTTCTAAAAGCACGAAGTGCCTGCTACCTCGCATCAGGTAGGTACTGGCCGTATTATGTACTGCGTAGAATTAAAGAGAAGCCGGAGTATTTTTGTAATTGTATTTCAAAATTGAAGATATTAAAAAACTTTTCAAATATTCATTCCAAAAATGTAAAAAATATATAACATATCAAGAAATATACTATTGTTGTAGAATAATGTTTAAAAATCATACAAAAAATGTAGTGAAGATGGATAATGAAATAATTTTAAAGGAGGAAAAAGAATTTTTTTTTAATCCCAACCTAATAACAGCTATTGCAAAATATTATTCAAAGATTCTACAAAAGAAATAACGGTTGTACAAGACCACTGTGGCAATTCAAAAATGAATAAATTTACTTTATATTGCTTTTTTCCATCATTCTAACACATTCAAAACAATTTTTCTTAGTGATCTCTATGACATATTTTTTCACCCAATTCGATGAAACCATTTAAAGACATAAAGATTAAACTATTAAAAAAATTAAACAATTCCAATTAAGAGTTGAAAGTTGGTTGAATTATTATTTTCATTGATCTAACCAAAAAAAAAATAAAACGACACTAGGGGCAACTTGACCTTTTTCCTACTAGAGCTTTTTATTTAAAAACTACCCTAAACTACTATTACCTATCCAAACTTATCCCTGTACCAGCCCTTGTTTCGTCTAACTTATAAAAAAAACAATTATTTCAATTTCCCAAGTTTGTAGCTTTTCAAATAAACTGATTATTGTTATTTTTTATAGAGGGTTGAAAATTATAATACAGATATTCATCATTTAAAACAAACAGATCATGATATACGACACGGTAGCAAGAAAATGAAATTGGTAACTCGCTTTTTAGGAATTTCACCGCCCCGTATATTCTTAAAATATTTAAATTTACGAGTTTCACACATACAGACGTACTGTGCTCATCTTGTTGCGGAACGATGGTTTAAAGAATATTTTTTCCTTCACGATATGAAAAATAAGGTCTTACATCAAAATAGAATTAAATTAGGTCTGATATCAAAATAGGTATTATAAAACAGACCTATTATAAACAGTAATATAAAACGAAAACGAGTAAAAGCTGCAGTAATAATTGTTAAAATCATAGATTTAATTTTAATAGATAACATATTCTTTAACCACTCATTATTATAAGAAATGAGTTACCCTGAAATAAAATTAATATTTCGTTAAAAATCGTTTTATTCCGGATATTAAATAAAACGTATTAAATTTGAGTAGATTTAATTAGATACTTAAACATATTTATGTCCAAGGACACATAGGAACTATTTATAAATATTAATAGTATTTTTCACCATATAAATATATTTCCCATATCACCTTTTACAGGCGTACTCGTATAAATATCGTGAATTTCTCTAAAATTATGAGACTTAGAATCATAACTATAGTTTTCCGGTGAAGTTAGGATAAATTTCTAGTAATGCCGTTTTTTTCATAATTTTGATTCTAGCAATTTTGGAAATAGTGTAGAATGTGTTTTGTGAGCATTTTCAGGAAAATCTATCATAACATTCTGAAAAAATAGTTAAGGAATCCTTAATACTCACTCTTTCAATCGATACTCCCAACGATACGAAAATAATCGAGTACTTCATTTCTTCCCTATAGAACTTTCGTATTAATTTTATTGAGTTTATGCTATTGAGATATACTATTCAGAAATTTTTATTCAGAAACGGAACCCTAAAACGAAGTAGCATGTCGCTTTAATGGAATCGTATATACTCCTTATAGCGAAATAATTTTAATGTAGATATTACTAAGAATATTTATTTGATTATTACATTACTGTCTCAACTACGTGTGTACTCCTGATTAACACCCTGATATGTACAGATGAATGTAAAATTTGATCAATTTTATACAGAGTCCCATCAATCAAAACATCAAGCACGTTGAAAATTTTCGAATGTATTTCTTTGATCAAAATCTTTGAAAAAAGTTCTTTGATACACAAAATAAATGTTGAAAACTAATTTTTGGTCTAAATTGGAAAATTTTGTCAAACTAAATTTTTCGAATTGTACGATTTGTCAAACTATTTATCAAATATCTTAATTTACATTAAAACAAACAGGGCAGTATTTAATACGCAATATTAACACTCGATCGATGACATGATGCAAATGTTTTGTCTTTATATTTAACTACAGGTGATGTGATTTTATTAAAACACTGTATCTGGCACGCAGCAAGCTGATTATTTTTATGACCTTGTTTACAATCAACTTGACGTGTCTTGTGAAGACTGTACAGAGATCCTTTCTTCTCATATTTTACCTTTGCTTAGACGAAAAAATGTCAGAGCTGATCAAATTCGATATTACAAGTTACTCGGCATCACTATATAATTAAATAGATAAAAAAGTTTATTGAACGTTACTTTTCGTAAAGATAATTATTCTAACTAATTCGTTTAGTAAAAAAAAGCAACTGGGTTAATATTTGTCAAGAAATTTTTTTAAATAAATTGAATGTAAGACTAAAACGTAAAGACAGGTTTTATTTATTACAATAATTATTGTTTTTAATTTAATAAATTTTTAATTTTTTGGTATTGCAGAATTGTTTTTTCTATTTTGACTTATATTTATCAAAGGTCGCCATTTTTATGTAGAAAGAATATTGCACTCGTATATTTTGCACTTTCAATACAAAATTCTAGTTTCGAATTGAATATTCGTATCCTTGTTTTCGTCATGGAGTTTTGCTATAAGTTAAGTAAAATATTAACAAATCACTTCTTATGATCACACATCTTTGTTTTAATTGCATGCTTACATGATTTAATAAAATAAATAATTCAATATAATTAGCACATCCACAGATTTCATTCAATTGTTAAACTATGTACGAAACTCAGAAACGTGCATATACTTTACAATAATCATAAATTATTAGATCTCACGACTAATAATTTCATAAATCTTAGACAATAGAAAAGTAACATAATGGAACGCGCGAGAATATATTAACGCACCTAATATGGTAAAGATACCTCTGAATTAAATTATTTACTATGGCCTTCAATCATCACTTGCACTATTGCATCTATTGCCTTTGATCACGGGGTCTATCGTTCAATCCAGCTAAATCAAAAACATTTGAATTATCCTTTTGTTTATTCACATAACATTTGTATCTATTCATGGCAAAATTATTCAATATCACATAAATTAAAACGAAGATACACATTTTGTTATATAGAATTTGGTATCGTTTTTAAGATTTCGTTAAAAAAGTTGAGCCTTCATTTTAAAAACGGTATTACTCGACACTCTGCTCCTGTCTAAGGCACATTATCGAATTGACACAAGAATTTGAATCACTTGAGAATTCGAGAACAATTATTTTTAAATTAATTTCATTCGTTTTCAGATATGTGTTTAGTTTTTTTTTATTAAAACGTTTGTTGTAATTTAGATTTTATTAACGCGTTTGTTGTAATTTAGATTTTGATCGAGCTGTCAGATATTGATAATATGATTAAACCTCTGTAACAAATTTAGTTAGTCTCTTTTTTACTTTTTTAATCGTAGGAAAATTTTGAAGATTGGGAAAATTTTGAAAATTATACAGCAATTTAAAAAAAATTATTAAAAATATTAGATTTAAAAAAATATACTCGTTTAGTTCTGCACTCGCATTTTAATAAACTTTTCTTTGGCATTGAAAAAAATTAGCCTCTTTTTTTACGCTTCGGGGCAATCCCGAAGAAAAGAAAATACAATTTTTCGTACATAATGTTACAGACTTTATGTATTGAGCGATCATTGTCTACATCAATGCCAAATCAAAGCTTTTTATGAAAACGAAATCGAAAAGAAAACTTGTGACAGACAGACACTGAGGTCACAAGTGTTTTTGTTTAATTATTACAACAATTAATCCATCCTACGT
This sequence comes from Druceiella hillmani, assembly GCA_039881145.1. NCBI lineage: Eukaryota > Metazoa > Arthropoda > Insecta > Lepidoptera > Hepialidae > Druceiella > Druceiella hillmani. The sequence continues at coordinate 39,197,422 of JAYKKI010000004.1, read as the reverse complement.
AACAAATTAAAAGTAATTTTTTTAGATATCTCATTCCAAAATATGTTGCTAGTATATATATATATATATATATATATATATATATATATATATATATATATATATATATGTATACACATGTTACTTAGCATCTCATTTCCGATAATATCTGCATTCTTATTACTATCTACTAATCAAATAATCAAATCACTTTCGCCTAAGTCAGTCAATACAAACTACCAAATATGTGATAATTTAACGCTAATAAAAGTTATGTTTTTTTAATTAAAATAAAATAATAATACCTAAACCCGAAAAAGGTGACAGTGACTTTAAGTTAGGTTTTATTTATTCTCTTTTATCCAAATTTAATTATACTTAACATGAACGCTCAAATACACAAAATAGGTAACCACAAAGGTAATTAATTTATCCTGAATTTATTACTTTCTTTGAATTAAGGGAGTTATTTAGATTTTTTTATAATGTGGTTTTAAATATGTGTGTAATTTTTTGGCATCAAATTTATTTGCTTCTAAAATAAATTATTAGCCTCATATTGTTAGGAGATATTAAAGGTATATCTTACACTTATTCACTTACTCGAGCTCAGTCCGGTCAAATATACAAACTCTGTTTATTTAGCGCATGAGAGGGATTATTATATTTTCATGCTGCATCTGAGGACGGGTTAACTTAGGTCAAATAATATCTAAGTCGTTTAAAGACTAATATGAGATATAAAATATGAAGAGAGAAACTATATATATGTAAACGTGTGTGTGTATAAGCATGCATTGTGTCGATGTGATTACTCGTACGGTATTTACCCTTGCTCTTTGTATACCAGAGTTAATAAATGTATTATCTAATTAGGTCCATTATCCATTCTGGACCATACATTTACAATTTACATCGAGACGAGTAAATAGTATCTTAATAACATATACGTATATTATTCCGTATGTACATAGAAAATACTTGCGATATTTGTATAAAAGACGTTATTTCGCAATATTTTTTTTTGCTTTATAATATTTGTTTGTTGTCCTAAAGGTGAAGTCGGTTCACATCATTATTTCTCTCCGGGAATAAGGATCGGACAAAGAAAGACGTTATTTGTTGTCTGAAAAATAGTTGATTGTCGTTAAAATAAAATTGAAAAGATGACTGTTTTCAGAAAATTGAAAATAATATTCATAATTATTTGTCATCTTTTTCGTACACACGATACTTGCGCACATTGTTTAGCGCCGCTCGGGGCAATAACCCGCAAACAGCTGCGGAGACATCGCCCTTGCGGATAAACACCGTACTCTGGGCAAGTATTGGGTGTGTTAAACATTGAGTTGGTGAGTGGTGAGTTATGTGTAATTTTTTTCACCAATATAGAAAAAGGGCGTGTGTTACGCTTTATTTCAGCGACAATTTAGTCCTTTATAGCCAACGAATAGCGTCTTTCTTTGTCCGACATCTATTCCCGGACACACAATAAACACGAACAGGTTATAATAAAATTTGTTCTTCTTTCCCTGACTATAATTTTTACATTACCGACATATCATTTGAACGCCTGAGAAAAAAATTAAGCCAATCAGTATTTTAACTTAATGAATTGTACTTTCATTATTTATAAAATGGAAATAAATGTTACAAGTTTTGCTCAAGCCGTGCGTCATTTATTTCTAATATTTAAAACACGATAGCTCGCAACCTGATACCCGTGAAGATATACAGCTTGCATATTTTAATCACCAAACTCGAAGGCTGATAATAAATCATCCCCGTCGGCTGGATCTTGAGACGCTACATGATAAGGCGACACGCGAGGAAGCCGCTTAAGCCGACTATGGAAAATTGGGCCTGATTGATAACCGCCACTTGTTTATATCACGCATCGCCCAGCATCTCCGATATCTGTTTGTGAATACTAATTTATTGCTCTATTCTATCCGAGATAATCTACAGCATCTAAAGTAGTATTATATGGTGCTATTAAATGGTGTAACTAATTCTGAATATTGCGATAATAGAACTTTAATGCCGACAAATATGTCCTTGTCGATATCGCTTAATTGGTGGCATGATCATAAAGAATTTAATGAAACCATTAAAAAAATTACAAGCCTTTTATTATCCTTGCTATTTATAATTAAAGCATCCTACATTATATATAAATATATTTTTCTAATTACATATAAGTACATGTATATATATATATATATATATATATATATATATATATATATATATATATATATATAGAGGTATGTATATCATCGTCATCTTCAATCGTTTCGATTTTTTTCATCTTTAATATATCTGACAGATGCGTCTGAAACTTTCCTTTAGTTGCTTCATTTTTAAAACTTTCACAGTTGCACTTTTTAATGCGTTCTCCATCAAATTTATGTGCGTTAAAGAGGCTAGCCCTAAGTTTAGCTTTAACCAAATAGTGGTCTGGGTTGAAGCAGGCTCCACGATATATTACAAAATCTAGAACGTCTGACATGTGTCTTGAGTCGTTCGATTTGAGTAAATGTTTCTTCATCTGGCAAGTTTCATGTCATTTTGTGACCAGCAGCAAAACCGATAAGTCTAAGTCCATCGTCATTTGATGTATCATGTAGACTGTACCTTTCTATGGTAGGTCTGAATTCAGTCTCTTTGCCGATTTTTGCGTTCATGTCCTATCCTACTATCAGTTTTAGGACAAAAAAAGTAAGGATCATTTCAATCCTCGTAGAATGCTTCCTTTTTATCATCATCTTTTCCTCTTTGGTGCATGGATTTTATTAGACTAAAGTGGACTAGGTTCTCGAAATCTGTTGCTGAAACAGGAAAAAATATCGTAGAAATTGTCCAAAAACAAGAAAGGAAAGATTGGTTTGACGTTGAAAGCTACACAGTCACCCAAAAGAAAATGCTACATATCAAAAAATGCTTAGCAGGAAGCACTCAAGAAACTCAGTAGAAGATTATAAAGCAGCCAGAAGGAAAGAAAAAATAATACACATGGGGTAGAAAAGGAAATTCCACTATAATCTACTCAAATATGTTGAATATCTTAAAGGATCAAATAAAAGCAAAGCTTTCTCTCGTGAGGTAAACTTTGGCCACAGGGACTTCAACCCAAGAACAGCCTTCTCTAGAAATAAGAATGGACAGATCCTCAGTGACAAGGTAAAAATCCTTGAAAGATGGAACGAGCATTTTCAGAATCGTCTCAACATGGATCATCCACAAAATATTGAACACTGTCCTCAAAGTAACAATCAAGACCTCATTGCACCACCATCGCTGTATGAAATTGTGAAAGGAATTCAAAAATTGGAGAACCAGAAGCTATCCAAGCTATCTCCTGGCCCAGACACTATTCCGTCAGAATTTTTAAAAAATTCAATAATGGACTCTAAGAAAATGATGCACCACTTAATTATATCAGTTTGGAACTTCGAAACACTTCCCCAAGATTGGAAGCTCAGTACAGTCTGTCCCAGAGTCAGAGAGGAATCAGTCTTCTATGTACCACGTACAAAATATTTCAGTAGACTTTCTTCTTATGCCAAAAATATCATTGAAGATTACCAGTGCGGATTCAAAAGAGATAGATCCACAACTGAGCAAATTTTTAACCTCCAGCAAATCTTAGAGAAAACAAGAGAATTCCAAATAAATACTTATCACCTCTTTATCGATTTCAAAACGGCCTATGACTGTATCAATAGATAACGCTTAATCGAGGCTCTGAATGAATTCAACATTCCTGATAAACTGGTTAAGTTGATTTCCCTCACACTAACTGACACGAAAATGAGAGTTAATTTAAGGAAGCCTCTTTGAACCAGTCGAAATAGCAAACGGTGTTAGACAGGTGATGCATTAACGTGTCTTCTTTTCAACATTGCTCTTAAGAAGATTTAAAAATCAACACAAGAAGCACGATCTTCTCTAAATCTGTACAAATTATTGCGTACGCGGATGACATAGACGTTATTGCTAGAACTCAAAAGATCTCAAACAGGCATTTCTAGTACTAGAAAGAGAAGCCAAAATGTGCCTCTCAATAAACCAGATCAAAACCAAATACATACAATTTGTGTCCAACTCTGTCTCCTCCACGCATTTTAAAATCGGTGATTACAAATTTGCAAGGGTGAATTCCTTCATCTAGCTTGCATCTGAAATCTACATCGACAACAATTTGACTCCGGAACTGAAGATACGAACGACTGCAGCCAACAGATGCTCTCATGGACTAAGAAGATTTCTAAAATCCAATAATATCAGAGGAGACACTAAACTACTGTTATAAAAAAGCTTAATCAGATCACTACTTACACATACATCTGAAACGTGGACATTGTCCCAAACTGTTGAAAAACCCTTGCAAGTTTCCAACGAAAAGTTCTCAGATCCATCTTTGGTAGGTTCTTTGATAATAGGTTTTGGAGAAGGAGAACTAATGCCAAACTTTATCGCTTATCTAAAGAACCAGTATAATAAAATTTATAAAAATGACAACGTATGAAGTGGGATGACCATGTAATTAGAATGAAGGAAGATAGAAGGACAAAACGACTTTTTCTGGCAAAATCAACTAGCTCAAGAGGAAAAGGAAGACCCAAATTAAGATGGGCGAACTGACTAGAAAGTGTTTTCGATGCGGATAACACAACAAACTGGAAAACCATAGCGCCCAGAAGGAGGACTTGGAACGCTTGAGAAGGCCTGGGTCCACTGAGGACTGTCGAGCTACTGATGATGATATATTTATATATATACACGCACATACATGTATACACATGTGTTTACTGTAAACATTGCATACACTTATCTTAGCTAATGAGTATAGGCTATAACTTTGAGTACCGCATGATAACTTATTTAAATTGTAACATTGGCGTTATCAATATGAGTGAGTAATCTCAAAGGCGCGAGTTAAAACCTAGTACAGAGTAAAACTTATCTATGCTAAATAAATGGCACGTAATAAAAAATGTAGTATAAATATTATAAATCCATCCATCACCAGCTACAGTAATTCTGTTATAACAGTGTAGATACTCCCAATTAATTTGATGGTGATTCAAAATTAACCAAGAGTTTAGTTGCCTCTCCGTGTAATGGAAATAAAATGAGAATGGATCAGCAAGCAAATCTAGCGTTTTCCAGTAACTATTATCTGCTAAATTATTCTAAAGTACTTCAAAATATAAAGAATACTCATTATTTTACAGACAGTAAATAATTATTTTCAAAAACCTATTTATTAGTATTTATTACATGCCGTTTCATTTACTTCTAATTAATAGTTTTCTGTAGAATAATTATCATAGAGTACACATGTGGATCCTATTGGCTGAATGTAAAATGCCCTATTTTCTAAAATGATATATTTTTTAACTATTATACCAAATAAATCATCCGAAAATGTTTATATTCTTGTGTTTTCGACCTCAGAAAATATGACCATATTTCTTAAAACTAATGTGAATAGAAATACGAACTATCAATGCTAAACGTATACCGTTTCGCTATTTCTTAACGTCTTAAGTATCTATGCAGTCACTCTTATCTCGCTTTCAGATTCAAAAATTCTTCACAAATAGTTATTTAATGCTCTCTCTGCCCATTTGTGAACACCCGGCATCAAAAATTTGTTGTTAATCTATGCATTATATCATATATATATATATATATATATATATATATATATATATATATATATATATATATATATATATATATATATATATATATATATATATGTATACATTTATATACACAAAGGTTTATTTTAAAAATTTATAATAGCAGACTGTAACATCACTCACAGGAAGTTTTCTGACTTCGTACAAAATTAATTAAAGGAAAATCATCACGTAGTTCTTAAGATTTCAACAGCTTTCTTTGTTTTACTTCAATTTATTGAAAACATCTAAATCTTAATAAATAAATGTTTTTAACGTAAAACTAAAAGTAAATGGTATGACATTGAGAAAAATTGCTGCATTTAAACGATTATTATTTTATTTATTCCAAACCTATCAACACCTAAACTCATAGATGTTGCTGTAAAGAAAAACCATTTAATCTTAAAATTGAAAAGGTATGTTTTAAATTGTAATGGTTTTCATAATAAAATTGTTAATACTTTTCGATAAAATAACATACCTTACGTTTGGTTAATATATTAATTTATCAATACTTATTTTGTCATTGTGTGCGATATTTAATTATAACCTGAGTACAAGATTAATTTATTACAAACACTAATCTAAAATTTATTTAAAAACTAGTCTAAGGATTATAAAAACTAGACTAAGGCAAAGTGTAAAAAGCCTATAATTCCTTTTGAAGTATTGTTTTATATAAAATTTCCTCATAGCTGATTTAATTTTCTTTGAATACCAGGCAGGCAACATAAAGTCAAATCAAGGACTGATTTGACTTTGTGTTGTGTATGCACAGCATTTGCAAAGAAATCACCAACTACGGAATTATAATTATCCATATTTGCAATAATGTTCATAAATATTATATTATTACTCACAATTATTAAAAGTCGGGTAAAAAATTTCTGGAAAATAAATTCCGACCACTATATATTATATAAATAACAGTTCTCTAATGTTAACTACTGCTTAAATGTTAATTATTTACTTGTAGACGTTGATTGTTAAAAATGTTATGCAGAAAAGTAATTTTTTTAAAAGTAACTTCTGCATGAACGAATTATTTATAAATGTAAATCTTGCCACACTCCATTTTTATTTAGTCACTTTTTAATATTCCCCGTAATAAAACTACTTTAATAATCTAAATTGAAAAGCGCATATATTTACTCAAATCAACTATCAATGCTGGTAATTATAATTGATGTTACATAAATATATATATATATATATATATATATATATATATATATATATATATGTATATATATAACTTCATTTAAAATACGAATTCTAGAAATTATCCATAAAAGAGCGTGAAATGCTGCTTATACAAAGTAATTTAAGAAATATTCATTTAAAGGAAAAAGGAAAATAAAAGACAGATCATGCTTTTCTACAAAAAACCTAGCTAAGTAAAACTTAAATACATCCAAGTGAATCATAAAGTCCTTTATGCCAGTAAGTTTATTTAGGGTAGATCCAGGCGAATCAGATCATGCGGCAAATTGGATCCAGACAAGGAATGAATCTATATTCATAATATGGTGGTAGAAATAAAAACGTATATTGGCTATGTTACTTAGTTTTCCTTTGCCTCACTTACACTCGTCTGTAATTTATATTTGTGGCTCGTCGTTTCAAGCTAGTTTTAATCGCTAATGAGATAAATACGGTAGTATGATTCAATTTTGACTAGACGATCGATTTAAGTCAGGATATTGATCTGGATATTGAAAAATATATTTTATAATCTCATATGTGAAATTAATTGCATCAAGTTATCGTCCGAGATGAATAGAATGTTAAAGTTATTAGAATTGATTAATTTTATGACTAAGAGTATAAAAGGCATTTTTCAAATACTTTGTCTGTTATAAGTAAAAAAAATCGCGTGAGACGCGGTAAACGTGACAGGAGTGAAACTCCTTTGGCGATCTAAACCTCTGTTTGTAAGTATATAATAAGTGGTAAAAAGGCAGAGAGAAAGAGAAAGAATATACTACGCATAAGTTCATAGATTGTACTAAATTCCGAAGAAAAATTTTAATATTATCCATTCCGAAAAATTAATAAGATGCCATTAGAAGTCGACGTTATTATTTAATACAATATTTGTATAAAAGTAAAAGTACATGGACAAATGTCAATTAAAAAAAATGGGCGCGATGCGAGTATCAGAACATGGCTAAATCGGTATATATTGCTTCCGTTATAAATTATATTAACGATAACTATGTGTTAGTCTTTTAGTGGATGAAATACACGCATGAAGTATACAGTAAAATAAGTAAGAAATAAATCATAAATAGATTAATAAATCAAAAAAAATTTGACATTTTTAATTTGACACATGTGATGTAAAAAGCAACTGATAGCAGCAATGTGCGCGATATTGGTTTGTTTTTGCGCAAAATTTTGACAGTTTACTTTTAACACACAACGTACAAAACAGCTGATGACCAATATTGAGCGCCATTTTTATTTGTTTTCATACATGTTTTCACTTCTTGTCTAATTATACTGTATTCATCTACCTTTCTCGGTTTTTAGTAAAGTTCCTATTTTCCATTCTTCTTGCGATAGATTCGTTATATTCCGATATCACAAAATCATTCCACGAAAAACGTTGGAAACTGGAAAATTTTACTCACATCGCGCCCAAAAAAGTTTCACTACAAAAAAGTCAAATACAAAAATCATGATCTCGAAAGAAAAAAAAGGAATTTGTGAGGAAAATTCGATACGAATAGTTACTACTAAAAGCAAAAATGACTACTATATTAATGTATTTAGCATGTCGAAAAAATCAAGGAAATATACATGTCATAGATACATAAAACATTTAAGAATATATGAAACTCCCGTTAAACTATTTATGAAGATTTATATTATTTTTAGATATGTAAATATTCCGTGAATATCTCAAAAACTATGACATTTCGAATCTTTACTAGACTTTTGTAATAAATATTAGTTAAACCTTTAGGATAATCTCCGAAGATGGTGCGAGGAGACATATTTTTTGGAGAGAGCAGTATCTAATACAGACCAATTATCCATAAAATTTTGAAAATAGATTCAGGAATCTTGTAGCTTGTTCTTTGCATTATTATTCCACACTATATGTCAAATTTAAAAAAAAACTTGATTACTTTATTCACTCCTTCAAAAATTATTTTTTTTCTATATTTTTAATTGACGGATATGTGAATGAACTTGCGAGGGTTGCTTTTTTTCTTTTGAGGTATGCAATAAAAAAAACGTAATTTCATCCACCGATTTGTAAAGAAATAAGAATAGAAGTAATCGTTCCCACAAATCACATTTAAACGATGCGTTACAGGTAGGCCGCAACTTTTTTGCGACGTAATGTAGAAATACGTAGCAAGAATAAGTGCAAAACTGAATTTTCGAGGTACAATCTTAAGCTCCCTTCCCCATTTAGTTTTTATCTGCATCGTGAGTCTTACGAAAACGTACAGAAGCTTTTTTATATAAAGTGAAAAATCAAATAACATTTGTACAAAGAATATAATCGAATTATCTACAACTAGTACTATAAACTATTGAAAACCTACCTGAAAAGTAGAATTATTTATATAATTAAAAGCTGGGAAATGATAATAATGGAAAAATTTGGAGAACAAAACATTTGACTCGCTGTAACATTTGTATTCGTGGAGAAAACGCATTAAAACTGTACTGAAGATCATTTCATAACGTAAAAAGATGAAGCCACTTATTTCTTTAATTATTCTTATTTTATGGGTTTTACAACACTGCAAATAGACAAAAGAAAAAGTTTAATACACATTTATGAGAAACTGATTTAATTTTAATGAACATGTTTTTTTCATGGTTGTAGCGTAATTTTTTATATTATTTGATTGCAGCCTATGGTAATTTTTAAAACCCTTGACAACCTGTAAACTCAGTAGTAGACTGTGCAACAAAACAAAATTGCCGCCTACGCAAAATGCGCAGTGGGCGTTTTCTCGACCATTTATTTAGACTGTATTATGTATAAAATTATACATATATACACCAAATGAATATTAGGTCTGCGAACTAAGGTATCATAAGGAATGTGCTAAATGGTTCAAGATAAAAGGAACATTTAGTTGTAACAATTTATTTATTGAATTTATTTCTGTATTTCTGATGGATTTCTAATATTTTTAAACACTTTTTCGTTTTTTCCGAGACATTGATTCAATTAGGCCCTGAAATGGGATTGAAACTTTTACTACTAAGGAAATAATTGCTCCGATTCGCTTCGATCTCTTATAAACATTATAAAAATTTAAGGTACTTATAAATATTTATAACTCTTAGATAAACTAGAGTATAAAAAAAACTACAATCATTTTAATATACGTTGCCATGTGGTCATAACTCTTTAATTAATTTTGTACGAAACATCCCATAATGATATGGCGTAGCACAACCAATTACATACACTACATACACTTGGCCATTATAAATGAATCTTAAACAAGTTCTCTTATACCAAAATATACTAAAATACATAGTCATTACCGGCACGATTTACACGAATATGTATTTGTAAAGTACCTACATGTTCGATCTGCATAGTGAATACCTTCTATTTGCTGGGGATCATGACTCAGCAAATTGATGATCGTATTTCATTAATTTTTTATCTCATATATATATATATATATATATATATATATATATATATATATATGTGTGTGTGTGTGTGTGTGTGTGTGTAAATTTCGATATTTCCACAAAATCCTAAACGAGAGCTGCCAACATTATAAGTGTCTAATACATGTAAATCCTCTGTCAACCTATATATCTTTTTGAATACAAGCCTTTTAACTGTAGACTCCACAAGAAGAAGAAAAAGTGTAACCTGATTGAATTTTAGTCGACAACTAAATTTTTAAATAATTTTTGATAAATGAAGATCAGTGAGTTAGCATTTTTTATAAAATAGCGTATATTTTTTTAAATTTCAAAACAATTCGGAAATTGACAATCAGGAAAGAGCAAATAATAAAATGCAATTTATAATCATAACAAAAAACAAAAAAGGTATCTTCATGAAGGTGCATTAATTATATTTTAATACATCAAGAATTGTTGATGAGAAATAAAAATAACGATAAAAATCTAACGTAGTATGTTAGATATATTTACAATAAAAAATCATGAATATCGACAGTTTTCTACATGTGTAGCCATTGTTATAACTTAAAATAAACTGTTAACTGACATTGACTTTAATTTTGTGTTGCTGACAGAGTGAATGCGTTTCTCGCTCTTTACGCATTTTACTGATTATTGAAAAAGGTATCTTCATGAAGGCGCATTAATTATATTATTAAAAAATTAAAAAAGGTATCTTCATGAAGGCGCATTAATTAAAGGTATCTTCATGAAGGCGCATTAAATATATTTTAATACATCAAGAATTTTTGATGAGAAATAAAAATAACGATAAAAATCTAACTAAGTACGTTAGATATATTTACAATAAAAAATCACCAATATCGACAGTTTTCTACATGTGTAGCCATTGTTATAACTTAAAATAAACTGTTAACTGACATTGACTTTAATTTTGTGTTGCTGACAGAGTGAATGCGTTTTTCGCTCTTTACGCATTTTACTGATTATTGAAAAACGCAGCATATGATTTACTCTTTAAACAAATAGTTTAAAAAAGGCGTGAAAAATATATAAAATTCAGCTTTATTGCAATAAATGAAGTTAATTGTTTTTTTTCAAAATTGCATCATTTATTTCTAATATAATTTCGTATACTAAAGAACCAGCTTGCTATAACATTATTTTTTACTTGTAACTCTCCAGGGGAACTAAAAACTCAGGTTCATACTTTCAATTCAGTGAACACCATTTCGAATTGTATTTCTCAATTAAATATGACATTTACTATCATACCGTAAGTCTGGCGGTCACCAACTCTTACCAAATAGTATATTACATATGTGTATAGAGGTTATGATGGGATACAGTCTGCAAATTGTTTTATATTGCTGGCTCAAAGCATTCCATAGAAATTGCATCGAAAAACTATTATGAAAAATAGCCTGGAAAAAACTTATGTTTAGTAAAAAAAATACAAGGCTCCTCAATTGTCTGATTAAACATTTAATCACATTTGAAAGACCTATTTTCTTTCTTTTTCCCTATTTAAAAACATGATTTTTACATTGTAACAGCAAGGCCCAGAACTTTATGGATATTTGTCCCTCTCCTTTTCAGCATTGCTGAGATTGAAAATTCGTGATAGGTACATGTTACATTTATAAGTTTATTTCATAACTGATGTAAAATATTACATTGAATAAGAAAATAGCTAGATATATTTATTCTACCACGAATATCGTAAAGATACGATGTATTGGGTTGACTAATGTTTCACGAGTTCGAAACTTTTCTTGAAAGATTGTCGACCGTTGAAGAATATTTTATTATAAGATAAAAATAGGTCGTAGTGCCTTCGTTTATGATTCGAAAATGGATTTCAATCGGTGTAAAGTACGGACTCTCCTATTTTACTAGTCAATGTTCACCAACAATAATTGATATTAAAACGTGACTTCGATTAGCTAACTCAATTAGTAGGAGGTGATGAAAAGTGGGCTACATACTTTAACCGCATAAGAAACCGTGGTAGTTAACGCATATAATTTAATGCATGACAAGCAAGATTGTTAGTAGCTTAAACTGTAATGAATGCCATAAAAGTGATGCTAAGCTCCTGGTGGAACATAGAATTAAACATTATGCGTTGGAAGCTTCTTTTTGGAGTATCTGCGATGAATGCAGGAATTTACTGCCATCAGTTAGATTGACTATCTAACAAGCAAAGTATTCATTAGGAGGGAGTTTATTTTGTCTGAACCGCGTTTGCAAAATAATCCCGTCAAAAATACAGGAAATTGGGTTCTGCTAGTGCATCCACTTTATTTGCCCGACATTGCGCCACCTCATCATCACTTGTTCAGAATATTAAGCAATCAATTGCAGAAAAAAGTCAATATACTCACTCATATGTCTGTCTATCTGTCACAGGAGTTTTTCTCAGAAATTGCAACACAAATTAAGGGTATTAATACTCTAAGACAATCACTAAGGCTGTATTATAACTCGCATATATTTCACAAGATAACATTCCAAAACATTTGTATTTCAATTTTAAGGATGAAAAATGAAGTTTTCGAAAAATAATGTTAAATTTCCATATAAAGTGGGGATATTATTTGAGTTATGAGGGTCTCAAAAATATTTCCTTCATAATTTTAGGTATCATGTTACCTTTAGAGGTATTCTGCAAATCATGCAAAACAATATGTTCCCCCTCCCACCCTATTTCTGAGACTGTAGAATTTAAAATTATGAAAAAAATATCAGAGTTTTTAGAAGCCTACACAAATGTTGAAGTAAAACTACAGCGGTAGTTCCCGATATCATATTTTTTTAAATGTGTAACATGTTTTTACGCCTGTGAAACATTAACAGCGATATTCACATTGGGAAAAACTAATAATTGTAAATAGTTTAGTAGAAATACTATGCACTATGCCGTTTAAATGTTTATAAACGCTAAATATGTACGAAATACTCTACACAGTGAGTTCTACTCGCACTAGACGAGTTTTTTTTGTAATGGAAGCACCAGATTTTAAGTTGAAGTATACTTCCTATTAGATAGCGGCAAGTCATGGATAAAGAAGTAACCAACCTAGAATGCACCACGCATTATAATTTTATTTTTATATAGAATTAAAAATGTTTTTTTATAAGAATTAGTCGGCATTATCATAAAATTGTAAGCGGACTTAATACTTTATATTATGAGTATTGAAGAGATTTATTAACAGTGAAATAAAATAAAACACATTATTTTGGGTCGTAAATTTTAAAATTACTTCATTTTTATGTTGGTACTTTTGAAAAATACGGCAATTTAGAACAAATTTAAAGTTACGTATATCCTTATACTCAGTTAACATAATATTTCAACTGAATACAAGCGTATATGTAGCTTAGTAGCTGTCTCTACGTAATTAATACTTTCCCTGTGAGATATTATGAAAGTCTATAAATATCTTCCTAAAATGTTAATGAATTTTTCATTTTAATTCGCTGTAATCATAACTAATGGGGTAACAGCAAACGTTATGTAGATAGCTGTCGCCCACAATGTTTACTTGGAAGAACTCCATGCAACGTTGTTATAAATTTCGAAGGGAACAATTCAAGTTTAATGGTGATTGATTATGTAATCACGCTACACTAGAACATGTAGGTTCTCTAATTTCCTAATTTTAGTAACGGCAGGCGTTAAGAGATTACACAAATAACGTCTGATTATTAACTAAACGTTTTTAAGCAATCTGGTGTTCTCATCTTATATATTTATTTATAAACTATGCTACTACTGTTAATAATAACTTAAGTAAAGAAAGAAAATGACCGTGTGGCATTTCGCATTTCTTTTATTTCGTTCAACACTTGCATATATGTATACAGTGGAAGTCACCGTGTATCTTTATATAGGTAACGTATATTTTAATAAGAAAATTTGTTGACCGCAAGTTTAGAACCCAAATCATTTTGGATGACTATTGTCGACCTCCTTTCGTTTGTTTATGTATTCTGTCTATATAAGCTGTATTAAACGTTTAATAGAAGAAACTATACATTACCAGATTGCGTATTTTTGGTTAATATGAACGAGTTAACTATTTATAGAAAAATAATGCAATGCCTTCTTCCTAGATGATTAAAATGGGCACTTCAAAAGTTCCGTAACCCATACAGTCGGATAGTCTAATAGGTACAGAAGCACTGGTTTATTAGTTTCTGTGTTTGAGCTATGACATATCTGGGGCACAGAAGGATATCAGACTCCGATGTAAAACTACATACGTAAAATCATTCCGCTAACATATTGTACTACGTTGTAGAAATGTCAAAGACGAGCTCAGGACTTGCTTGAATGATTTCATTTTTCTTTTCATTACCTGAATTTCCTTACCTATTTAACTTCGTTTTTAGCTGAGATTATTGATTTTGGAATTATATAAATTTAGGACAGAAATATTTAACATGCTCTCCAGCCTTTGGGAAAAACTAAAAACCTACTTAAAATTGGATGCTCATACATCTGTATTAAAAATGTGGGATCAAACATGTTTGAAAGTAATGTCGATTACGTAGACGGTTAAAATTTTAGAAAATAATAATTATTAATTCAATAAAATCTTACGAGTTTCACGTAATATTTTTTTCAGTTCATTGATATTGGTTGATGTTTACGTTACAATAAATATTTTCATTTACAAATAACATTGTATAATACATACAGTTGAAATATGATTTTAGAAAAATTCCGCATTCAAATTCTTAGATATATGGATAAAAATCCCTTTATAATGAAACCCTTAAATAGTTCACCCAACTCGCATTTGATTAATTTTTATTTCTCAATACAAATTATTTTAATAAATTTAGGAAAAAAGGGACTGAAATATTTTATGATCTTTTTATTACCCTTTTCTGTTCATAATCATACTATGTAGGTACCAATAAATTTTAATAAAAGGAACAAATAGTTAACTATTGTTACAAAAATGAATATGCGGGAAATTTCAATGAACGCGTCAGGTTGTCTACGTGCGCATGTGTTGATATAGTGTTGGCCTGCGAAATCAGAATCGATAAGTACGCAGATAGACTCAATATATTTCCTTAATTTTTTATGCCGTGAAGTAATTCTAACGTCTTCTCCTAAGCCTATAATAATCATACGTATGCTCTGGTCACTTAACCATTTAATTTTTTTTTATTTTAAACTGGTGAGAGAAACTAAACTTAAAAAATTACTTATTTAGGAGTAATGTTTCTTACCAGTCAAAGCAAGTTAATTTCTAATAATATTTATCGATGGCAACAAATTCAGTAAGAAAATATCTTAAATATGGCCACTTCCAAATACTATAACTTTAATCGGTCAATAAAAAGGAACAGTCAAAAAGTTTCAGAAATACAACGGACATTTAACTCGAAGGGATATAACCTTGATTCACTAACTACACAAATAGATATGTATACTGCGTGAACATATACATATGTATACAAACACACGTGTGTATGTGTATATATATATATATATATATATATATATATATGTGTGTGTGTGTGTGTGTGTGTGTACATGCACGTATACATGTTTTTACACATATATGCAAATTATGTGAGTGTATGTGTGTATATATATATATATATATATATATATATATATAAGTAAATATATAAGTAATAAGGTACAAAGGAATTATTTATTAACATTAAACTAAGTCGTTTTCAATGTTTCTGGGCAAAGTGTTATTTTTAAGAAAAATATGTCCATAATGTTTATTTTCATGAAAACGTAGGAATATAACAGAAGATATTTATTACATTACACGCCAGGTTTAATAGAAATAAGGAGCATTTCTATTTAATGGTTGTATTCCAAAATAAGAATATGTTATTAGAAATAAGTAAACAATAATGTACACACCAAATACTTATTTATGGTAAAGATCGTTGTTGCTTAGAATTGTAATTTACATCGTTAGTAACGAAGATAACAAGATTATTTGGCCAAGACATTTTAACCCAGCGTTACAATGCAAGTGCGTTAGACACACAGTGCATAAATACATCGGTTACCATCTGCATTTTGTAACCTATATTTATATCATTTCGAAACGGACTTACCGTAACATCTAACTAAATTCTATAAAAACACTGTATTTTTTTGAATGCCAAAATTAAAAAGAAATCGCAATTCGCTTTCAATATGATAAATTGACACTATAGAAACATGATGCCTACTCAACACTAAACAGAACGCATGCACGCCACTAATACACTAACTGTAATATTTAAAGTTAATCAGTAAGTTATATAAAGTGTTACACTTGTTTATCTGCGAGTTTTGTTAGAATGAGAGATCGGATTGGGATTCATCCACGACGGCGCCCGCGACACGCCCGGCGTCTGCGAGCGACCTTTCAGCACTGAACCGCTGAACGACGCGCCTCTAGCTCACTTCAGAAAGTATCGTTGTTCACGCTGGGGAAAGCGGGGAAGCATTTTCATTTTCTACACCCACGGTACCGTTACGGGTAGCATATGATAACTCTACATACCTGCACGTTTCGTTAGGAATAATCACAATTTATAAATAAACTGAAATGTGTATTGCTCAGTATAAGTTTTATAAAAAATATTAGATTGAACAGACTGTTCGTCTAATTCTTATAAAATTTATCTCAAAGTTAGTTTCGAAAACAGCTTTCCCAGACTTTTTAGGTACGCGCGCTCTCAATTAAATTGTTAGTGAAACCAATTCATTAAACGAGGAAGTGTTTTTACGAACTAGAAATGGGGACTGCAATAATGAGCATATAACCGCTTATTATAAAAGAACGTGAGAAATCGTTAATCATGTTATCTAAGTAATAATTAATACGACGCTCTTCCTTATATCTGCGTTAATTCAGTCAGATTAGATAAATTTGAAACAAAAAATAGCCTCTATTGAAACTTTAAATAAAGTATTCGATCTCCATCAAATACATTCTACATCCATACGTTTTTGCTAAAGATTAATACGATTCGAATTTTTTAATAATATATAGACGGCAGTACAGTGACATTTGTATAGAGACATTTTATATTATGATAATATTGTAGTTCATCTCGCAATTCTAACGCAAAAAAATTTATTTATGGATCATTTTGCATATTTTTAAGTCATTTACTTTAATAATTGCCGCATAATCATAATTAAATTAAGGTAAAATGAAGAAATACAGGTTTAACATATTTATTAATAATTATTTACACATTGATCACAGATATTAACATATAATTAAAATTCATTGTCTAACGTTTATTTTACGGAGGATTTTTTGTTTCTTTTTGCTAGAAACTTGGCATAAATGAAGTAAAGGCATTAAAAATTTGAAAAATTCAGAACTATTTAATTACCTACATAAAATAAATTAATCGTCACGTCACGACAATATGACAGCTTATATTTGAATTTAGTAAACATTTTTATTTATGTTTTCATCTTCATCCGCACGTTATTAGAAATACGCAGAGTAATTATACTCTCTCTTTATAAATTTAATAATTTTTAATGTTTACTTTTCAAAACAGAACACTACATGCAAATTATCTAAAGGTTTCATTCATGAAATGAAAAAACTATGATAGTATTCCTCCAGAATATATTTTAGAAAATCTTATTTCTAAGTTGGAGTTACATTACATACAATACATGTGCAATTTACATTTCAAAAAATTCCACTTCATTATTTAAAAAAAAAGTTGTACTCTAGTGTACTTTTTAATTCCTTGTCACTTGTTGTGTTGTTTTCCGTAACATAGGCTGGATTATTAATTATTAATATCGCAATATATTTATATATATATATATATATATATATATATATATATATATATATATATAATATATATATTTATAAAAAATACTTATTTATAAATATTTTTCATGGAATCCTATTCATCTTCGTCAATACGGAACTTAAACGGAGCTTTCCACACCAATGACATTTCATATTCTGTTATATCTCGTATTCTGATTATTTGTTAATTTTTTTGCATAATTTAATAAACTAAACTTCCTGACTCCCATTCGTGACGAAATCATTATTTAATAGACCGGTTAGAAAATAGTTTACTAATTTGTGTCTGGTCCACGTCGATATGATTTTAATAATTATGTACGAAGTTAAGCATAATATTACATTATCATATTTTATGACTCATAACTGGACAAATTGATGGTCGCAATATTATAATGTACTACACAGACTTCAATATTCATTTCTTGATACAAGGAAGTAGTAAAGAAATGTTAATCAAGCGCTTGCCTAAACCCAGTTATTATACTTGAATTAGTTGATATATAACAACAGAGTAATCGCAATCATAAAATCGACAAAGAAACATATATATTATATGTATGTACTTCGTTGACAGAAAGTCTTAACAGCCGTCTTGAGATGGCAAGTAAACGGTCTTTTTCCTTACATAGTTGAATCAATATTTGATCGCTCCGTTCCAATTTATAATTTCTTGTCATTTTAACAGTTTACATCATTCTTTAAAAAATTATTTTATCTGATACTGACATTATTTTATTTTACCATACTTAGAATAATGAGTACTCTAGAAGACGACAGTGTGTCCACAAAAACTACGCATAAAATGCGTAGTTCCAAAACGGGATTGAACGGTCGTGTGGTTTGTAAGTGACATTGCTTAAAATGTCGGCTTATGCTATTCTCACCTGCAAAAATATCACCAGCAAAAATATCAACGGACATTAATTTTAATATGTAAAAATTATTACTTAGTTTAATTTTCAATAATATTGCAATTTTAAATATGGAAGCAGATTATCATTAACAGAAACGCGCCATTTTCGTTGATATTGTTCGCTCTTAAAAAAATTTTTATCCAAATTAAAACATCTAAATTGCTTGATACTGAAAAATTTTAAATTTGATTTGTTAAAAAATCAGGATTTGGAAAATCAAATCAGGTCGTTGGAGAATTTGGCGTAATAATTAAATTTCCGTAATCATATTTAAATTTTAAAATAATTTACTTATTGCGTATATAATCATAGGATTACAGAGACGCACGAAAGAACAAATGTTATATTCATTCATATTCGCCGATTTAACTTCCTGAAAAAGCCAACCAATATTATTTAAAATAAGTAGAAATTTTATTACGACGTTGAACGCTAATTAATATAAATAATTTTTTTTTCTCTTTTTGCATTGCTTTAGCACGGGACCGATTTTCAATTTTTTAGAGCGGGCTTTTTAATCTCTTTTTTAAAAATACTTTTTATTTACAATTAATTAGAATAAGTAAGTAATAAGTTTATAAATTGAATGAATATTTATTTTATCAAAGCATTTATATAATCGTTATTATATCTTGAAACTCCAGTCCATACTAATCGGACAAACAAGGACTGTTTTTTACATTATTAGGCACTTCTGATAGTAATGAAGACTGATGAATAAGTATTGCTCGACGGACATGATATCAGTTTTAATTTTGATATTATGATCAATTTTGAACAAATATGCATGGTTTAAGCAGAATGCAATAAATAAACTAATTCTTTTTGCAATTAAAATTCTTTTTGCTATTAGCAAAGATCTTTGCTAATAGCCCAACTGAAGATGTTGTAATACAACAAAACCTAGGTCGTAGTAAAGAACTTAAAGAAAGTAGAAATAATACTATATCACGTAGTTTCATTTAATTGTCAATAATGGATTTCCACAAAATTAACGCCAAATATATTCAATAAAAAAATTCTTTTAAATGGATATTTTACTTTAAAAATTCAACATACTGAGGTTCTATTTTGTAAAAAATAATTAGAGTACATTTTATACGAACACGTCTAAATAGTTACAGGTTGAGTATATGCTCGGCATATGTTGCTTCAAGTGTCAGTGCAAACAATTTGGTTATCTCGTTCTATTTTTTTTAAATCACCAGAAATACATTAGATTTTCAAGTTATGTGATTTTGAAATTTGCCTATTCTGAAACCTAATATATCGTGTTCTAAGCAAACAAAAATCAGCATAACTCGCTATTATCACTAATATCATAAAAATAATATTAATTCTCACTACCGACTAATTCGCTTTGACTCGATAATATAAAAATACTCATTTTACATTTCTAAGAACTAAGAAGCATGTATTTCATGAATTCAATTATTTGTGTAAAAGGACCAGTCAGACTAATCTAAGGTCACGTTATAATTACAGACCCCGACTATTTCACTATAATTATATTGTATTTTATAACTGAAAATTGATGTTCCGTCTTGTAATGAAAAGTTCTTGTTGATTAAATTAATACCTAAATAATAACAGTAATAACTATCCATTAAGATTGACTAGTTAATTATATATGTATTAAACAATATATAGTTGTTCCGTCAACTGTATTAGAATTAATAAAAGATGGATTCTAATTACGTTCACCAATTTATTGTTTTATAGTCTAAAAAAATTAATACTAAAAACTTTTATAATAAAAGTGTGAATAAATGTAAGCTGCTGGTGATAATTAGTTTTCTCCAAGCTGTATATTAAACTTTTCCTTACCTGTTTCGTAAAGAAGCATGTTAGTAGACAACTTCATATTTTTATTTGGGAAAATTATTGCAGACTTGTCATAAATACCATCTTTCATACACATTAATAAGTTTATATTGTAATTCTATCTTTGCTAATATCCCACCTGAAGATGTTGTAATACAACGAAACCTAGGTCGTGGTAAAGAAATCAAAGAAAGTGGAAATAATACTACATCACGTAGTTTCATTTAATTGTGAATTGTAATTCTATTTAATTAATTTTAAATTTTTTTCTTTTTCAATTTTATAATTTGGTTCTTTTTGATCAAATAATTTCAACAATTATTTACTTTTCACTGATTTTAGTACTACATATAAATAACTCAAAATCGACTAACTCGAAAGTCGAATTTAAAAAACGTTTAGTATAACCGCAACCCATTGATGCTCTTCGCTTCATTTTATATAGTATGATAAATGTAGTTACGCAACTTTTCCATTCATTTTATATATTTTCTACACTATTTCATACAAACTTACTCACATCAGAGTTCAATCCGCCCAGAAAATCTTGTCAAAATGACACGGATGGACTTAGACAACGTAACAAGTTGTTTTACTCATTCATAATACTTATAGTGTTCGCCAATTCGCGAAGTACCTTTATATAAAATGTCAAGATGACTGTTTTTCTAAACATTTATTACAACTATCCGCATACGAAGTCTCTATTCACACACCATACAATCGTACTTCATAACTATATATTCATGAATTACTTTACTTTTGTCGATGTGCGTATTTCCGATTTTAAGGTCTAGAATATGGCCTCATAGGTGTTAATATTATTCTTATAGCATAAAAAGTCGTGTGTATGCTGCTCTCACCTCTTTTATGTCACTTCGTATACTGTTAGGACTTGGCGATGATCAAACATCCGACTGTTGAAGTAGTAAATATTTTCAGAGAACTTTGAGTATATGGGGGAACTATTTTCATATAAAATTCCTTACAAATTTAAATTTCCTTATATTTATACCACCTGTGCCTACGTCTTTACTCAAGTGTAATTTTTGTTTGTTTTGTCTCCTGTATGTTGCTGTTGTCTATCTCTTATATGTTGTTATTATTATAAAATTTCATCAAAATCCGGTCAGTAGATTTTACATGATACACGTCAAATCAACATACAGACAGGCAAAAATAACAAAAAAACGAAAATAACTAAAAAAACTGCCTGTTATATCAATCTATACGCTAAATCAATCACTTTTTTTTAATATTTTCAATATACAGAATTCACTTTGCTGGAATTTTATCATCTGTATAAATTTTAAATAACTTTCCATCTAATTAATTACCTGAACTGTGTCTGAATTTACTTCTTATCTTATTAGCAATTTTCTATTACTGTTATTATTGGAATAAAAATTTAGAGTTAAACCTGTTCCTTTGACGAAATCAAGGTCGTGTTGGTTGTTGACCTGTAATCAGTAACATTAAACATATGGTGTATATTTTTGTCATTAACTTCGTTAAATAACAATACATATTGCTAGCTATGTGCTAATCATCCCTCACGAGAGTGAGAAACACGTTATGTCCCAAACACTAGCAAGCACAGACAGTTTGTATTGTGGTCACGAGATTATAACTGTGAATATAAATAGGACAATATTTATTACGGTAATAACAATGTTTATTTACGGTAATAGTCGTATAAAAAAATGTATATATTTTCAAACTAAAATAGTTACATGTAATAAACTTTTTACTGTTTGTACACTTAAATGAATATTAATGTTGATATTGGTTGTTTTTATTTAATTTCTCTGCCTCATCAATTCTTATACTTAAAACCCAAACAAAACTCACTATTGCTAGATAGAATTCATTCCTCGCCTTTGCTAATTAGAAATTTAGGTGAATCATTGAAACAGAAGCGCCGCATGTACTTATTTATTTACTATGCATTTGGTATGAAAATGAGGAACGTCAAAGAAAGACACGCATTATAGTGAATGTACTTATAGAGTAAGGACCTTATGAGGATTTTTGGAGTTACTTGTTAAAAGCCGAACATTAGTACTGTAACATTTCTACCTAACGTGACAATGATATCGACAACTTTCTCGTCTATTAGCAGTCAATAAGTGGCATATTAATTTCTAATTTTTTTTTTATGAAGGAAAGATTAAATTTCCTTATTTTTATACTAACTGTGGCTGATATTTTAACACGTAAAATTGTACGTCATTACTTATGCAAAACAACATGAATTACCAGGCGTCTCCGTCGTTTTTTACACGCTTATATTTGCTTCACTTGTATTTATGCGTTAATCTAATGGAATCTTTCAATTAAATTTTCATCCACTTCCAGACTTTAAAATTATTTAAAATGTTGCACATGTATCCAAAATTGATAATAATATTCATTACTCTAACTAGGAATATTTTCAAATTATTTTAGATTGACGAATTAGAGAATAAAACATGTATGTTTTGCAAATTAAACATGTAGCTATCCAACCAAGTCGTTTACAATGAACTTGGTTGCAAAATATTTTAAAAAAGTGTATAACATTTATATTATATGTATGATCTTTATCTCCGTAAGACGAAAGGATGGATGGAAAAATTTATACCGCATTAGTAATTTTTTTAAATATTCAAAATTATTTTTCGAACATTTTTTCTTCTGGTTTTGGACTAACATGCCAATTTTATTGAAATTATAACAGGTACACACTCGCTCTCGCCCATTATTTACATTTATATTTTCTTCAAACGAAACTCCCAATAAACAATAATTTTTGCATTTCATCTTGAATTACTAATACGTGCGTTCAACACTGTTCTTTTATACTTGAACTTTACAGTAAAGACAACTGTTTTTACGAATCTTTCGTGAAACAGTCCAAATTTAAAATACAGGCAGAATAATTTTTCACGTAGTCAAAACATTTTATTATTTTATTTAGCATTGATGTTTTCCAAATAAAATTAAATCAAACATGTAATGTACTATTCAACGACGTCTTAAAAATAAATTGGTTGATTTAATCAATGTTCTATATTTTTTTCATAAATAATAACGACACGAGCATAATTTGTTAAAAATCCGAAATGAGCGCATAGCAATTAATAACAAATTAATACTACCTTGGAGTGTATTTTCATGTAAAAAGTTATTCTCAAATTTCAGGTCATATTCAAATATTATTTCTTCTCATTGGTGGAATTTATAATATGAGAGTGAGCATACTTTATAACTCGCAACTCACTGTAATCGTTTAAAGACTATCTCTGTCAAATGGACCACCTTTAAACCACATTTTACCTCTTATCCGATATCAATATCGCATGATTTGCATTACAATAGTATGTATTATGAAGAAAAATGGGAAAATTTCTCAAAAATAAAGATTTCGTAAGGATAAACAGCTATAAATGAAGTATTTGCTTTCTAGAAAACCGGCATAAAAATATATAGTTATTAGAAAAATGATATGAATTCATACAAGAAAAAGCCAAACGATAAATTCGTTGACTCAAATTTTCAACAAGTTAGGGGAAAGAACGAGAGACATCAACGACGCAATTCAGAATCTGAGAGTAAAGTTCTTTATAAAGCTAATCTGAAATATTTACAAAGCACCATTGCGGACAAGCATTCGCTAAATGTAAAGTTAATTACCTTACATACAGCAAAACAAAAAGGTTAAGCTTTAAAAAAATGAAATTTTAATAATTTTCATTAATGTTTAGGAAGAATCATTTTTGCCAAGAACATTTTGAGATATAGTGAAAATGTAAATTAAATTAACAAAATCAAGTGCAAATAATGGATAATATAAGGAGGAGAATATTAAATGCACAAGAAATTTAAAAAGGGTTCTCATAATAATTTAATAATAGCAATTTTTATTAAACATAATTTTTACTAAAATATATCCACTAGTAATTGGGACAAATCCTCTGAAAAAAATTAACAATAAAGCATATTACCTAGATCAGTAGTATACTTAATGAGACATACCAAAAATATGAGGAAATTTGGAAAAGAAAAAGAAATTTATGAGCTTAATTATGGCCCATGAGTAGAACTTGTATATAAAAAGTAATGGGAGTAAACTATAGAATCCTTGCACAAGGGAAGACCTTTTGATTTTTTCCATAAAAGATCGATCTGATCAAAATTCCTACATTGGAATAAATATAACATTTAGGGATTAATTTGATATTAACAATACTTGGTTTGTGATAAAAAATCAAGTTAATAAAACAAGGTTATTAAAGACAAGCTGCAACTAAATTTGACTGTAATATGAAACGTTGCGTATTTTCTGTAATTACTTCCTATAGCACGTTTTTACATGAAATTATTACATCGCAAACTCTTCTTCTTTCTAATGGCTATGGCCCCATTTCTCATTTGAGGTTAGCCCTCCTCGTACATTTTCGACACAACAGTCTATCGTGTGTTGTCGTTGAGTTCAAATTCATAATTTTAAGATCTTTATCTATAGTGCTTTTCCAGGCGGTAGTGGGTTGACCACAGCCAATCTTTCCTTCTTCTATGTTTAATACCGCTTTGGTCGTATGGTCTTCGTTGCGCCTCACAACGTGCCCGTACCGACGCAAGCAATTTTCTATCGGCTTTTCCTCAAGTTTTGGGTCTTTAATCGTTCCTCTGACGTACTCATTTTTTATTTTGTCCAGTCTTGTAACTCCCCCGGCCCAAAGCAGCATTTTCATTTCTGTGCAAGTTGCTTATGGGATACTCCCTAGCTTCTAAATCTCTTTCTATGTGTTGTGCTTTCATTGTACTTGGAGATTTTCAATTTATTGGCTATAGTTTTACGGCAGGTTGCCACCTGACGCCAAGGCCATAGTCAGTCTCATAAACCTAGGCGCCGCCATTGGCCTTATCTTGTTTGGCTCCTCCGCCGCCATCCCTTCTGTGCGTCCTGACCTAACGCAGAGAACCATAGTCGACCTTAACTCTGAAATAAATCAGAGCAGTTCTTCGAAGGGGTTTGTTACGAAGTTATCTTCTCCGACCTTTTGGTCCGCGGGAGTTATTTTATTTTGCTCCTACCCTGGCCCTGGAATGTAATCCATTCCACTAGTTAACAACCAGATAGCTCAACCTACCAAAAGGTCAACCAACCTACCAAATCACCATTTCAGCAATGAGTACTCCGCTGCTTTTCACATCAACTCGTCTAAGTTAATTGACCCTTTACTTATGTACTTTGCTACGTAATAATATCTTAGTTCACTCATCACTTACCTATATATACATATCTACCCATTTATTTTTGCTTTCTTGCATACATCAAGATAAGCCAAACGAGTCTACATACGATGAGGTTACTCCTCACCAGTGAGGATCTGTTGATGGGTAAATGACAATGTGATATTTTTTGTATTGCAACACTGGTTCGACTGTTTTCTGTCTGTTCAAATTTCTAACGTCAGTGTGCGAGGTAAAGGTTAAGTTAAATAAATAATATTTTCATTTACCGCAGAATACCTTTGTATTTCATTCAAATCCATCAGTTTACTGGTCAATCCTGCCATGACTAAGTAAAACAAAGGGAATATATATATATATATATATATATATATATATATATATATATATATATATATATATATATATATATATGTATACACATAAATTTGGCACATTTGTTCAGAATAACATTATAAACTAACATATTTTAATATTACGTATTTCCTCAATATTGCATTCACAAGGGAAAAATTGAGTATCTACTTTTTTGACGTCGACAAAAAAGGGAAAAACGATACTAAAAGTTGAAAGTACTTCCGAAGAGCCATTTTGTAAATATTTAATATTTAGTACAAAGTTAAATATGAATTAGGCAAGGCACTGCATATAAATCAACTTAAAGAATAATTAAGTCGTCCAAAGCCGGCTTGAAGCGATTTAAATAATGTACATATAATTAATTTCAATTCCCGGAATGTTAAGTATTGTGACAATGTATAATAACTTAATAGATATATAAATGTAGAGTAAGCGAATAATAAGTTAAATAGTTAATAGCTATATACAGTGAGCAATAAAATATATTTAAGCGTCCAAGAAATTATTAACGTTATGTTACGTATTGTTCCATAAAAACAAAGCTCCTTTAACATTTATATAACTTATAGTAATATTCTTCTAAAAGAAGTTAGTATGACAATTTAGTTGTGGAATCAGTATAAAATGTATTTTAAGTGTAAGAAATTGTGCGAGACCGAGTACCCACGATGTGACATGACGCTAGACCTGATATTTATACCTATTTAGCTATAAGTATCAGGTCTTGTGAATTCTACTTAGCCGGTATGACATTATGGTTAATAATGTATACGTATCCTTTTTTAGGCGCTGTCTATTAGTGACATCTGCGAAGTTTTTTCTTATATTCTTGTAAAAAGTATATATTGTAGAATGTATAATCCAATTACAAACATTAATCGAATTAGAATGACAATTTATTATATATATATATATATATATATATATATATATATATATATATATATATATATTCATTATCACGCATGAATCAAAAATAAAACAACGATAGACTACTTTCGTGAAAGTATATTTTTAAAGCGAGAAATACGATTGACATTAATAAATAATTCTAATACCTTAATAAAAATCTCTATCTGTCCCCCAAGTTATTAAAGCAAATGAAACGGGAAGACAGAAAGAATTAACTTTTATCATGCGAATTAAATTGCGAGCTGAAGGTGACACTGATGCGTCGTTGAAGTTGTGAGTATCGACGATATCGTAAATAATCCTACATGAACTACTAAATAAAAAACAAATCATTCTCACATTCACAATTAAATGAAACTACGTGATGTAGTATTATTTCTACTTTCTTTAAGTACTTTACAACGACCTAGGTTTTGTTGTATTACATAATCTTCAGGTGGGCTATTAGCAAACATTATGTAATACAGCGAAACCTAGGTCGTGGTAAAGAACTCAAATAAAATAGAAATAACACTACATCACGTAGTTTCATTTAATTATGAATAATGAATTTCTACGAAATTAACGCCAAATATATTCAATATTCTCACATTCGTTGAATTTCATTCATTGAACTCTTATTATTACGGAACAAATAACGTGCACGAGAGATTTATGTATGTTTATAAAAACTGAACTTGCCCCTACAAAGTACTAGGTGAAAAAAGGGGTTTTATCCCAGTTACTCCATCATTCAAAATTGAAAGAAAAGGTTATATTTGATGTAGTAAGCTTATTGATTTATAGCTTCTGATGCTAAAGAGAATCTGCAGGATGTTTTAATCACGTCCCTAGACGTTTTTCGTATATCTAACTGTAGTTTTAAAAAAATAAACGGTGAAGACAAAACAATTTGGCTTTGATGTACAAATATCCATGCGATGGTTCGCAACAAGTCAAATATAAACGAGAATTTAGAACGAAAGTTGATTCGGACTCAAATATTTTCCAAATTTATTGTGTTTGAATACAATTTAATTGTGGTCAAACTGGGGATAAACTGGCAGCATCCGGTCCGCATCAGCCAAAATACTGTAAACAAATACAAATAAGGTTTGTGAAATAAAGTACTGACATCACAAAGAAAGAAACAATTTACATGCAGCCCGAAATTAATTCATTAAAACAAACGTAGTAACATAAATTTTGTTATTTTTAATGTGTCAACTACGTGATAATGTTATAATTAATGGCAAACTCCGTAATTAAATTATAAGTACCAATTTAACCATGAGGTATTATGTTATATTTACGAAGTAACTTAAAAAGACTTCAATAATTTATCAGTTGGGAGGAAAATTGCAGATTTCGGCTGGCTTTTCTAAATGCAAAAAAAATCACTTGTTTGAAGGATTCTATTTATACTATGTAAGTTATTCTTTATAATATCATCAAAGTAGTAGTAAAAGAAACTAAAAAAATTGGAACAAAACAAAAACAGATTGGATAATCCAGTCAATAAGAATTTTGATTCTATTATTTGGACATCCTGGAAACAATTCCTCCTCATTTAATACTATTTCTAGTGATAGAGTACCATACTAATATATACATAAGTATTGACAAAAAAAGGGAATGTTTTTAATTTATACAGCATAGGTCGTAAGATTTATTGACCTTTTTAGGTATTTTATCTAAAAAGTTTAAAAATCTTACCGAAACATTCCTTCGTCCAAATTGCCTTTACAGTTGGTTACTAATGACGAATGGGAGTATGTATGTGCAAAAATTCAATAATCTTTCTAAATATCTAGGACAGTTTCTAGAAAAATACGCGTTTTGTCTATAATTTCTATGACGAAATTCTGTAGTTAACAGGTAATTTTTTTTCGCAAAGGAATCCTTCCTACATTACTGTATTGAGATTTATTAGTGAATACGTTCCAAAAAAAAAGAAGTTGGCACAACTTTATAAAAAGAACGGGGAGGTGAGGACTATTATTTGCTTCGAATATTTCAAAAACGGCTGGTCCTAGAAAGAAAATAAGCAGATTTCAAAATAAACTCGTACCAATTCCCTACCGTAAAACTAATCTACAGACAGATGGATAAAAAATTAGAAAAACTACTTAATCGAAAAAAGTCATAAAACTTTAATAGCAATGAAAATAATAAGATACAAAAAAGTAATAAAATTAATCTAGTCATTTTTCGTCAGCTTGTTCAAATTAAATAGTTTAATATTAAAAATGAATGGGATGGCATTCTAATCAAATTATTTTGGATATGAAAGAAGAATGGTAAACATGTTATTATTAAAATTGAAGATAATAAATTTGAAGGACAGGGTAAATTAAAAGTATTGATGTTGCTTCTGACTGATGATGCTTCCGAATATAGTCTCCAGTGCGTGCTTTTTTGGTTAAGCGGACGGGATTCGCAACATGTATATAAATTATTACATGATCAAGTATGAACCTAACGAATATAATAAACGATGAATGCTATCCCTCAAAAACTACTTCAGGTTACAGAATATAAAGTATCTGCTAAAGTAGGATATAATATCTTCGCCTGTCAAATTTCGAGCTAATATTTTCAGAAATTGAGGTATTACGGAGTAAGATGTATCAATCCAAATTTACACGCTTTTAGTTACTTAGGATTGTTATTTATAACCAAAGGAATAAAACTGGTGGTGTAATATTTTATGAAATGCGGATGAGGTTGCTATTAGTTTATTTCCAGACACAATTTAATCGTTTCTAAATAATATGTAATAAATGTATCCAATTTTATTTTAGGCCACATTAATCGACAAATAACTATGAGATAATCTATTCCAGTTATTTGACCAGCTTAATCAGGATTCATAAATCGTCTACTTGTGTTTCCTTCATTACACCACTATCATACTTTATTCAAGTCAATTAGATATCTGACTATGAAAATAATTCCTACCCTTGGATACTTTCTATACCTTACGTAGATAAGTAATATTAAAAACATTCTACTTTTTTAATTTATGGGAACGTCATAGAACACCTAAATTGTTAAAATTGTCAATAAATTTCATCGGGAAAATCCTCCGTCCAAAATTCATTCACATTTAGTTACTGATGACTAATATATATATACAAGACATAGATAGCTCGATATACGTGATTTGTCATGATTTTGGAGTAATTAATAATATTGTCAATTACGCTATCAGTTTTATTCCTTTAATTACTTATATATATATATATATATATATATATATATATATATATATATATATATATATATATATATATATATATGTATTTATATATATATATGTATATATATATACATATATATATACATATATATATATATATATATATATATATATATACTCATTACTTTATTCTCCATATCCGAATTTATTAATCTTCATCATCTGTTTCATATCTATATCTCCCTTTCTGATAGCTAATCAGAAGCTACAAAAACTTGATTTTAAATAATATTATACGTCAGCGAATTGGAAACATTTATTAAAAAAGAAACAAACCAGCGTATGCGCTTCATCGCATCGCATCACATATAATGTATGTAAAATGTAACAAGTTATGTAGAATCAATTTTCAAACTTCCATTAAGTTTCGCTACTAATATTTAGCGCATATATTCAATGAGGCGCTACCGTTCCACTATTCACTAACCAGTAATAAGCTGATAATTGTCTCTTATTTTGCTTTACTATGTCGCATGTGTATAACAACATGCTGTATGTTATTATGCTTTCGGCTTGAAAACACATCATAATTACCACGTTGATACCATTAACTCCACCATGAACGGCATGTAATGAAAGGCTGTATGTACGTTGAACTACAAATCTCGACGTAATCAATCTAAAAACCACAGCTTGCGTTCTCAGCTCTAATCGCCACACATTATTGGTAGACCCTAGCGCTATACGTCGCCTCTAACTTGAGAGTAATTAGAAAGTGGCAGAATTAAAGTGCATGTCTTCCATTCGTTACTCAATGGCAGCCACGTTCGGTGAGCTATAAGTCACTCCAAAATAATCCGTGCGCGCGCGTCAGTAACGAGATACTCTGCGGCAGGCGCGTCCCTATTCGACAATTATTTCTACGCTAGCCTGAACTATGTATGTACACGTGTCAACTTACACCATTGGTGTAACTATATGAGTATAGAAAGCATAGCTTAGAAGCTATAATAGATTTAAGGGATTATTTCGTTTGTGCGTATATACATGTATGAAATTCGAAAATCCGTATGCACACACACACACACAGTATGTATGTGTGTATATATGTATATATATTTATATATATATATATATATATATATATACATATATATATATATATATATATATATATATATATATATATATATATATATATATATATTTTACTATACTAACTTCATAAATAATTAATACTCATCATAAAACTTGTCGTCTAATAAATGACGAAAATTTAAAAGATCTAAAAAGGGAGATAAATATTTTTTACAAAAATATTTGATTAAATTTTAAAAAAATATTTGAATAAATTTAATAGCATTTCTTCTACAAAATTTGAATAGAATGGAATATATAAAATAGGTAACACTGTGTATAAAAATAAATATCATTAAATGTAAACGGAAAATTCTTTAATAAAACTGTGCTGACGATATAATTATTTTTAAGTAAAACACAAACGAACGAGATAAAATTAGAATTAATACAAAATTAAAAACATTTAGTCACGTCAGTCTAAGAAGTTAAAATTAAAATAGACTTTTTAATTTTGCAGGACATCAAATATTCACACATTTAATGATTATATCTCAATATAAGCCAACGATAGTAAACTACGTGTGGCACGCTCCGTCATTGCGATTACGCCATAAGAAAATGCTAAATAAACGTATTGTCATCTCACTCTAAAGATGCGCAGAAATGTTGCGCGGAGAGGCCACCTAACGTTATACTTTTTTAACGCTCTGAAATTCGTAAGAGCAGAACCTAACGGTTACACTTTTTTTAACGCTCTGAATTTCATACGCGCTGAACTTGTGATTTTACTCTTCATAAAACTTTATATCAGGCGCTATATATGAAAATATATTTATTAAAGCCAAATTCTGGGTGAGTTATCCCATCCACTTTCTCAAGACTAACGTAGATTTTCACAACACGTTATCTAATAATAATGTAGTAATCGAAGAAAATGACAATTGAAGCAAATTTGATCGGTCATTGGCTACGTAATTTTTAATTCATGGGGCAAATTATTAATTCACGCGTATTCATTATCGCCAACGTCAGATTTGTAAACATAAAAGAACCTAAATTTCCGTGGGCCACCGAAAAATGTCCACGAACTACGTGCGTTACGTACTTAACGCAGACATACAAAAATGGTTACACAAGATGGGAATGGAAAAAATACAAATTTCAAAGAAGTGCAACTCAATGATATTAGAAACGAAAAATAATTGTTACTTTTTGATATATATATATATATATATATATATATATATATATATATATGTGTGTGTGTGTGTGTGTGTGTGTGTGTGTGTGTGTGTATAATATAAATATATTATATAATCGAAAATTTGAAAGACGGAAATAATTTAGAATAAACATTACTTAAATTATGAGTTTAATTAAAATTTCTATCGATATTTCATGTGTTTGACACTCAATTTAGTCAAATAATTTCTATAATATATTAACAACATGACTCAAAATTTGATTATAAATTTGATTTTGATTATAAATCGCAAGATAATTTTAACTTAAGTGATAATTCTATTGAATATATTTGGCGTTAACTTTTTAGAAATTCATTATTTACAATTGAATGAAACTACGTGATGTAGTATTATTTCTACATCTTCAGTTGAGCTATTAGCACAGGTGACAGGAAAAGCACAGGTTCATTTTTATTAAAAAAAATTATGCTCTATTTTATTATAGCTTATAACTCCTATTTTCTTTATGTAATTTATCACAGAAAGTTCAAAATTTGATGCCTAAATATTTCATTTAACCTAGTTAACACAGTACAAGAGTAAACGTATTTTAAAGCTGATATTTAATTCTTCATAACATTGTGCCTGCGTATTCAATTACTCGAAGTACACATATTTAACTCAATATACATACTATAGTATCGCGTGAGGTCAACAGATCACTTAAATAGGTTTATTATAAAGAATAACTATGTAGGTATAAAATGGAACCTTATATAAAAAAACACAAGTACACTCTTTAAACTGCATAACGTTTCCTTTGGAAAACTATAGCAAAGTCTTACTAGTTTAAAAAATATAGCAAAATTTTCATTTTCATTTAATTTCCTATTTTATTTCATCATTTGTTACTTAAAAAGATTTGAATCGTAATTATTTAAATTTTATTTAACATCGATATTAAATGAAATTCTTAAATCAACTCTTAAGAGTCCCCTTGAAAAGTTAAATACTATTCAATTGTCTAATCACAGTGATGTCACAAATAGGCCGCGTTAAGGATTTTCAAATAATGCAATTCATCTAACAACTCGCTTATTATTTCCACATCTGAATAAGTTCTGATGCTGTTCCGTTTTACGCTAAGAATTACCCGTCGAAATTAACAACAGTTACTTTAATATCACGTTACATCAAGAAACAAATACAATAGTAATTATTAGTTCTTTAACCGTAACTAGACAATCACGTTAAAATGGAGAAATTAAAATGTTTCTCTAACGTTACTAAAGTTGTAAAAATAAGTTCAAATCGTAAGGAGTACTATTTAAAATCTAAAGAAGTGTAAATGTTAATAATTAACATTTACACATTTATTTTATTTATCTACTTTAATGTATCTAATTGATACATATGGCGGACTTATTGCTACGTGAGCAATCTCTTACAGCCAACCATAACACCCGTCCAGCCCCTCTCGATGAACGGCCGGGAATCGAACCCGGGTCTCCGCGGTGCGCCGCGTCGTCACAGGCCGTATGCCTTGTGATCAACCCAACACACCACGGCGACGACGTTTTAGTAACGTTTTAGTCACATTTAGTAACGTTAGTCACATTTAGTAACGTTTTAGGTTTAGTAACGTTTTAGTCATATTCAGTAACGTTAATAAGAAAATCTTTTGACAGACTAAACCATAACTTCTATTCGTCGATGATTTAAAACTCTTCTTAGGTTAATAGCAAATTCGACAGTGAGCTGTTCCAATATGATATCAACTTAGAATTCCAATGGAGTCTGAGCAACAAGCTACATTTTAATATAAGCAAATGTGCTATGATGATGTACTTCCACTTACTTATCCCTCTTGTGCATAGTTATGAACTGAGCGGAGCTGTACTTAAAAAAGCTCCATCGGTGCGGAATCTCGGTGTAATTATGGATAATCATTTCACATTTCACGGTCATATAATGGAAACATTTTCAAACAGCCTACAGGGTACTAGGATTTTTCGTACGGAATTCCCACAATTTTCAAGGTACTAAATCTATCGTTACCCTGTTAAACTCTTTAGTCCATAGTATCCTTGAAACAAATGTAGTCATCTAGTCTCCGTGTTAAGCTACTTATATCCTTATGTTGGAGAAAATATTAAAAAATGTTAGTAGGTTTTTATATTATAAAACGTATTGGTATTATTCTTACTTATTTCTCTCAGATTTCGTAATGGACATGATCGGATGTAATCCCCTTCAATTTCGATGGGAATTGCTTTTGAAAATGCATCTTTTTTTTTAATAATTACTTTGGTACCCTCGATCTTGAGTTTAGTGACCCTTTACGCAACGGAACGACTACGACGATATAATTATTTATTATACCTTCCTAGAGCGTGCACGATTGTTCTACAGCGTTCACCTATCTGTAGTGCATTCACATTGCTCAACGCAGTGTTGAGAGATACACCCAGTTTTTATATTTTGTTCTGTTCTAATGACCACTTCAGAAATGAGATCAAAGAGTTGTTTGGTGGTTCAAGACTAATTGCTAGATGATAGTTATCCAAATTACTATGTAGTTGTATTTGAATTATATTGAATTGCTCTGTGTGTATATTTCAAGAAATAAATATATTAATGAATAAATGTATAAGTTCTTTTTACATCAACCACCCTGGCTATATGCAGACCTTAATAATTAAACATTTCTTGTTTAAAAAAACATTGGTAGAAAAAGTTTATTATTATACGAAATGGTTTAAAAATATTAAACTAGCTTAATTATTGCCCTATACTTGACAATATTCTGACGTTTTTTTGTTAACTTTCTTTGATATTTACCGGCAACAAAACAAACGTGAAAAATCCACTATATACTAAGCAACTTTTACTTTGAAAGACTATATAAACTAGTCAGAAAAGGGCGAAATATGGAAAGGTTGCGTTTAAAGTATGGCTATGTAATTTATCTTTTAATAATGTTTGTGTATGTGAAACTGTGAAATAAATAATACTCCTTCATTTTTATTACTACCCTTAAAAATTGCTTAGTCACACCTTTTACTATTTTTTCTAAAACTTTACACAAATTTCAGAAAAATTATGAAATTATTTAGAAAATGGCTTTTGGTAATTTCTTCTTTATTATGTTTGGTTACTTCTATTAATATTCATTAATATAGTTAACCAAGACTGAATCTATAACATAAATACAATAAATTAGACATAAGAGTAAATTATTTAAATATTCTACATTGTCATATTCAAAATGTATACAGGTATTGATAATACGCCTTATCCTTAATAAACGGCAGTGTTATAAAAAATGTTCGAAATGACGATCATCATCTTAGCTATTTATGTCGTCCTAATCGATCCAATCATTGTTCGCAAAACTCAATGTTAAGGGATGTCGGTCGGACGTCGGCATTTTGGGGATGTCGGTGGTCGAAAAGGGGAGAGCGCAATTATATTGAAATTACATACTAATTGTATCCCGTAGAGGAAAGTTGTCAGTGTCGTCAGCGGGGTCACTCCAGCTAGTAAAAGAAGGTTCGAAATATTGTATCATCATAAATTCCAGTTCAGACATTTAATGGCTTGATAAAACATCTTGCTCAGTATGTGGGTTTTCCCTGACCCAATAATGGGAGTTCTTCCTATTAAACGGACCATCTCTTCCTATTAAAAATATATTAAATATACTTTAGTCTCTAAAAAGCTCCTCTATGAAATCGTGGTACAAAAACTCCCATTCCTAAAATCCAATTACTATAATCAACGCGCTTTTGATAATCATGTGACTACATATATTTCACTTATAGGCATATATATATATATATATATATATAAGTGATATATATATATATATATATCACTTTGTATATGCTATATAAATAACGTATGTCTGCTCTTAAAATTTTATATCATGGCTGAGAGATTTTCCTAACCGCCACCTAACTTTACATTTATTTAACCTGGAATTTTGTAAGAACAAGTTTACAACATATTCCTCAATCCACGATCCACCTACTATTGCCCACCAATATCTGTAGTATACATAGCAAGTTCCGAGTATTCA
Organism: Druceiella hillmani; assembly: GCA_039881145.1. Lineage (NCBI taxonomy): Eukaryota > Metazoa > Arthropoda > Insecta > Lepidoptera > Hepialidae > Druceiella > Druceiella hillmani. Next base: position 39,160,497 of record JAYKKI010000004.1, on the reverse strand, counting down.
AGAATTTTTGAAAGGCATCGGTAGTGGTGGTACGTTGGATGGATGGATGCAGCTAGTTTGGATATATAATGCGGTTTAAAACTATGGGGCACTGCGCACTACAGCGACATTTACCGCAGCAAAATATCATGTCAGCCTATTCAATACTATAACATGATATTTTTGTTATTTTTTCATGCACAACTACACTGATTGAATTTAAAATGTTTCCTATTTCCTTGAATTTGTTAACGAAAAAAAATATAAATCTTATTAATTAAATTCATAGTACCTAATCATCGTCAAATAAAGTTGAAGGTGGTTGTAGGTACTACTCGTATATTATCATTATCTAACGATCCTCGGACTGCATGGGCTAGTCTGCCCATACGTCTAGTACATAGACTCATATCGTCAAAATTTAGCGTGTCAATAAATGCTTATTTAGTTCTTTAAGTATATTGAATGTGGAGATCGATGGCAGTTTGGAATATCTCGACAACTCACAAAATTTTAAGGGCTGATTTTTTCATTAATTCTTTTAATTTTAATATAAATATTTAAACGTAATTTTAGTGGAATACAATAAAAACAGTACCAAGCTTAATGATAATTCATAGTATCTAACACGAAAGCTCATGAAATGATGGAAACAGATTTTCCATGAATTCGTTAATTTTTGTTTTAAATTAATCAATATCAGTCACCATTATTATATTAATAGACAATAATTAATCTAAGGGTACTAAAAATAATATTAATAATTTTTAACCGATAAACGACTGACTTTTTATTTTCACCAGCGGCCTGATGGCCGCGAAAATAAAGTCAGTCGACAGAAGAGTAGAAAATAAATAAAACGGTACGGACTTTTACGAGCTCATACGTAGTTGCAGAGAGCCGATTAACCGATTAATCTACTGCACAGGCAGTAAGGTAAATATAACTATAATTTAACTCAACTATATCGTTTTCTTGTAATTTATCGAAAATGTCCATAGTGAAGAAAAAAGAAACTAGTTGTATTTTTTGAATACATGAATGTTCCATTTTACATCCCTCCTATATCACCGTCTATTTTGTTTTCTTTTGTGTGATTTATATATAACAAAGATAACAATGGGAAACATTTTATGTTTCATGTTTTTAACATATATAACACATATACAGGAACAAAAGGCATGAAAATGTATACGCAAATCGTAGAAATCGAACGCTGATAGCATCGTTCGATATTTCCGTCATCAAAGGGGTGATTACATTGGTAATGCTTTGTCACGAGTATATTAGGAATCAGCTCTTAGCAGTTGTTTAAAAAAATGATCCAATAATATTATGAATAATTACGCAAATATCATTTTCATTTGAACGTTGGCCGTATCAAAATAAGTTATTACAATTATTACAAAAAAATTATGAGCGTGCGATTTGCGATTTATTTTCATTTTGAAAATATTATACGTACGCTGATATCGCAGCCCACGTACCTTAGGGCTGTGGACTGGAGATTCATGCCTTCGTTGGGGATTTATTTTGAACCAGAATTGACAATTCTGTTTGTTAACATGACCTTTATGTTGTGAATTTCTCTCGTAACTATGCACTGTTTTATATAATATTACGTTTAAAAATTTTTCGAACCGTTGCAGGATAAAATTCACAAAATTTAACAAACCAAAGTCACCATTAAGCTTTAATTCTTCCCGCCCAAATCCAGATTTTCTTGTTGAATTGACTGTTACAGATATTGTTTTGATGTTGCGCATATTACGGGCGGCCTTTATTAATTATTCTGACTATTAACCTCATTTTCTCAAATTTTTTTACCCGTTTACGAAGCATGTATGCGTTTGAAACCTCTTGAATATCTCGTAAATCGTGCTCACTTCGTTACAACCGCTGCACAATTTATTCAACTTAATGTCCTCACAAACGTAAAACGTACACTCCGATCTAGTAAACGGTTCCATGGTGACTAAAAATTCCCAGACTCGACCAAACGAAATGCGTTCCATGTGCGGATTTCTGAGAAATAATCGAAACAAACCGCCAATATAGTTAAGGTCCATTCCGTATTTCAAATCTAACTTCCCTAACTTTCAACATACGTTACTAATAATAATTAATTAACTAACGGAAAACTAATGTTAAGATAATTTCAGGCGATTACCGCGATTATCGCTGTAACTGACTGATGTGAAACTGAAAATAGTCAAAACCATCCAATACAAAAATACGCAATTGCACTGTTTGGTATAGATAGGAGAATGTTCTTTTATGTAATATTTATAGTACTAATAGCAATAGTAGGTTTCTTATTCAGATGCTGATAAACTATTTTATCGGTGTTTGAGAATACTCGTCATGAGATCACCGATAATAAAATATTTACTGCATTTGCTTAGCTTTCCTAAGACGTAGTAATAGTCTATGACAATAAATGTCATAGACTTTTTGAAATTGTTTTTATTTGTAAATAAAAACAATTTCATAACGAAAATAAATATTTTATCAAACTGTATAAATTAGAAAAGTTAGCTTTATTAACTTTATCCCATTTCAATTTTATTTCATTTCTTCGATGTCTGTTAAGAAAAAAATTATAAACATCGTTTATCCGTAACGTTCTAATAAAGACACCCTATTAAGGAGTTCACTATGTTGAAAATTGCTATTTATTTCATTAGTTGGGATGGATTTTAAACAAACAAATATAACTTCAGGTAACAATGTTCCCTATACATAAAATATTTCAAGGTCAAATAGAAGGGTATAGTTTGATTGAATTTAAGTTGATATTTTTGCCCACTTTCAAATATCCCCTAAACCGAGTGAGATTAGTATGGTTTCCGAATAAACCCTTAAATTTAAAAAGTGTATAAAGACAAATCCTGTATACTATCTTTTACCCGCTAATTACAATAAAAGGAGGTTTTTGAATGAAGGCAGGTTGTTTTGTTTTTTACATTTCCTCGTAGTTAGATAAAATGTCACAGCTGGATCTTGACAATTGTTTTTAGAACGGATGTTCATTCTTTTATTTTATTACTTATCATCTCTACCTATCCTGCCGTGAAAGAATTTAAAAATCACTTGGACAATTTTCCGATATATTTTAATTTTAGAACCTTCTTTAATGTTAGCTCTTTACTATTTCTATGAAACATGATTAAATGTATGCCGTCAAATATCCGTCACTCGCGGTCCTCTCCCAATGATTTCGGTATTTACAAAGCCATGGAATTAAACTTTTTAAATTACTGACTCAAATAGAATTTAAAACTTATTAAATACGTTGATAATTTTCTTGATTTATATTCGTAATAAGTGATATTAATTTGAGATTATTCGTGAAGAGCTATATAAATTGGACCATTAGAAAAACGCCCAGTTCCAGAATCTATTTACTGTCTATGTAGTGGTAAAACATAGACTAACTATACAAGATTTTAGAAAAAACTGTCCATAATATAACTCAATTAAATAAAAATTATTTTAAGCATTATATAAAACGTTCTGAGCATAGAAACTTTAAAAATGACGATGTGAAAAAACCCAGTCAATAATAATAAACTAATATAATAGAATATAACTTTTAATATTATCCGATTTTTCTAACAATTTTAATTTGAAAAATTCATACCTAAACCATAAATTTAAAAAATATTTGAAATTAAATAAAAATATTTGAAATTAAATAAAAATATATTGTCATCTCACGGCATGCAATATTTAAAAATTCTGCGACTTCCATAACTTGGTCCAAGTTATACCAATCACAAATAATCAAAAGGGAACAATTAACGACATAAATTGCAAAATGGTCAAACGAAGTCCACAATAAACCGATGGCAAACATGAATCCACGTGTCATGTCTTAACACTGCTGGGTTCTGGGAAGATTGGAGCATATTTTAATACGGAAGCGAGTGAAATAGCGATAACGAACACTTAACGGCTGCTGTGAATAAATAATGAACGAATTGTGTTAACTGGTGAGCGACTAAAGTTCAATTTAAATTATTTTAACTTCCAAAATGGCTCAAAAATAAATGAATGCTATTTATACCACGCACAAATGGTGCTAATTTTTTTTTCTTTGAAGTTGATTAAAGAAGATTATCGCAACGGCTTATTCGGAGATATCCTTGGATAAATAAGCACACTCAACGTTATATATACATACGTTTTATATATATATATATATATATATATATATATATATATATATATATATATATAAATATATATATATACTTGCATAACCTTACTGGTAACAGTTAAGTTTCTACATCTTTTAAACTACTAATGGAATAGTGAAAGTTTTACCAAAATTCGATTAATAGAACCAATACAAAAAGGACTATCACGATCTAATTCAGAGTTTCGGAGGAATTCGTGGAAAACTTACATACATACACTAATTAAATTTGGTACATTTGTAAAAAAGCCCATCTAGAATAACATATATGGATATTAAGCATTTTTAGCAATACTACATACATATAGGTTGAATTGACAACCTCCTTTTTTGGAGTTGATTAAATTCATATCTCCTTCATCTCCTTTACAATTCCAAGTAAAAAAGAAAGATCAGAGAAATTTACCTACACTTTACTGAAAAATTGTAGCTTATAATATCATAGTATTTAGGAAATTCGCAGTAATTTACGCCTTTAACAATACAATCATTAGACAATATAATCCTTTAAAGCTGTTGTCATTACAAAATGACTATAAATATTCCGCCATATTGGAATTTTCGGGAATTCCTGTATCACTCAGAAAACTATGACGAGTCGTCAGTCAATTCACGTTCAAAATAAAGAGTACATTTAGATAGATAGCATGTGTACATTTTAGATAGACAGCATTTTTTGCCGATTATAAAACTGACATTTTGAGGCGCTAAGCATAAAACTGACTAAAAATTCATCAGATTCAATTATTTTCACAATACTGAATGCGAGAAACAAATATATAACAATATTTGCATAAAAAAGACTAACTGTGAGTTACACTTACACGAAATATTATTTATTTAATGATTAATAAATAACAAAACGTGATATCATTAATTAGATTGTTATAATATTAAAATTATAAAAGTAACTAGTATATTAAAATAAATAGTATATTCTTATATCATATACTATTTTTATTGATCTTTTCTTATGCGTCCCATTTCCGCTAGTAATTGGACAAATAACGAAACCTAAATCATAAACTTACTGATATTATATCGTGAATTATTGATAATAATGTTTCTCAGGCCCTATTTTTGCGTCGGTGTAATTATGTTGGATTAGTGATACGTATTTTAAGCACGGATAGTTACTTGTGTATATAGCGAGCGTGAAGATTATGTTTATTTTTCGAATGAGTAGTAATAAACAATTAGTGCATGCCCACAAACTCATTTTTATAACATATGTCTTTATTTTAGAAAAATATTTAAATTATACGGTGTATATATAATAATAATATTATTCAATATACCACTAGAAAACAGTTTAAGTCTTGATGTTTAGATTGTTTTCCAATGTAAATATATAAGTACCAAAAAAGGAATTCCCTATTTTGGCAAATTTCCCTCTACTTCATTTTTTCATATTTTTTTTAGATCTATTTCAACTAGATACTATATTGATTCCTAATATTTATTCAGAACTTTAACATGCTGCCACCTACATATAAAAGTTCACAAGGCGTAAAACCCACTCTCATTACTACCACGAACTTTAGACGAAAAGGACGACATGCACGCGGTCGTGGTAAGCGAAAAAAATATTTCATCATGTTTCTTAAAATTTTAACCCTTCGTGATAACCATTGTAACCGACGATTCACATTCTTCAGTCATGACGAATTTTTAAATCAATTTGCCTTTTAGAATTGATATAATTTTCAAGGCAATGTTGACATTTTTTTTAGTTAGCGATCATTTCGTTTTAATTCTCTGCTTTCAGCAATTGATAACAGTTTGAAAAAGGCATTAAGGGCGTTTCCAATTACCCCATGCAAAGGTATTTACGAAGTCACTCTAAGCTTCAGAAATTTGTTGAAGATACCCCAGAAATATGTTAGAAAACCTGTTACAACATACAGTATTAAAGATCTCCAAAAAACTGTGGACGGTTTAAAGTAAAAAAAAATATTTTGGTCATATAGCTAAGATATACACAGTGCCAAGGACTACTTTAAGAAATAATCAAAACTGAAAGCTATTGAGGAACCAAAAGAGACCTTCCGTGTTTAGTTTTCAATAAGGAATAAGAAAATGAATTAGTGAAATATATATTAGCTTACTATAAACATTTTTACGGAATTACGCCAATACGAGTATCACCTTGAAAATTGCTTATGAATTTGCTAAAGCTGATAATTTCGAGCATAATTTTAAACGCGAAAAAAGCTAGCGGGTATGATTGGTATTACGGTTTGATATCACTCTCAGCGCTCGCGAAACTACTTTTTTTGGTAGAATAACGGCGTAAATAATTTTTCAAAGCTCCTGAAACTACTTCTCTTGCTAGAATAACGGCATAAATGATAACATACTGATATCATTCTCAGAGCTCCCCAAACTGCTTCTCTTGTTAAAATAACAGAATTAAATCGTACTGAAATCAATTTGTTTACTTAACATCATGACAGCCTTCAAAATTCAATTTTACAAGAGATTACATATATAATATTAATGAAACTGGTAGTATAGTACAAGAAACTCAACATTTCAGCACCAAAGAAACATAAATAAGTAATTAAAAGAGCAAGTCGCACGCGTAGTACCCTCAGAAGTCTATTATATTATTACTTCTGATATAAACGTACCACCCATATTAATTTCAGGAGAACAAAAATAACAGAAATCCTAATAAAAGGTTGTAATAATGACATAATCGCTACAATTTCTGACTGCAGTTGAATTAATGACTTCGGATTAGTTGGATATTTAAGAATTTTCAATAATTTTGTGAAATTCGCTGAACAAAAAGTGACTAGAGTCACATTATCGTGAAAACAACCTGGTTTTCACGATAATGGTTTTCCAGTCAATCCAAAGTGCTTCATTACATCTTTACCGTCGCATGTATCTCACAAAATGCAGCCACTTTATCTGGGTATTCTTCATTTCATTAATGTCAGATGTACATGGGTAATATTCCGGATAAGAAAATAACTCTGTACGAGGTTTCAGAACTCCTTGTCAATGCCTTCAGCAAAACAACTTATATAAGCAAGAGTATTGAAGGATTCACAGCAGCTAGAACTATTTCAATTATCCCTGAAAAGTTTAGATATTTTGAAATAACAAATATGTTGAATGACAATTACTTACAGTATGCCTTCGTCTCCAAGACACATCCCATTAATTGGGCAAGTTAATCAGACAAAAGGTAATACTTCTTCGATTCCTGAAGTTAAAAATATTCCATTCATTCAGGCTCTTGAACGCTTCTACCACGATCATTTGATTAACTCTTTACGTTCATTTGATTGACGTAATTAATGTACTGTTACTAAAAATATGTTCAAAGCAAAAACTAAAATATACGCTGCTTGTCTAGCGAGCCTGTAAATCAATTAGAAAATCAAACAATGAAACGTTAAAGGAAAAAGCAAAAAAACAAATGCAAAAAATCGAAAAAGTAAAACAATAATAGAGTCAGAATTTTGAAGGTTTCGAAGAAACGGAAAATAATATTATATTGTATATTTTGTGAAGAAAAATGTGAGTCGACTGGAAATCAAATAATCATTGTCTTACGAAAAATAATTGATTGAAGTTCTTAATTACCCCCGTGTTGTTCTTATTTTCCTCACAGACTGATCTCAATTAACCCACATCATGTTGAGTAAATAAGAATGATAATAGTTTTTATATTTGAATTATTGGATATTTTAATAATAAGACTGCCATATAAGAATATTATTTTGTCAAACTTGTAAACAGATGTACAGTTTATTTTTTCAGTAAAATCGATTTCATGTGGATATTTGTTTTATTGTTTTTAAACTTTTAACCTTAGGTGTACTCAACTACCATACTTCCTCCTATATATAGCTTGGAGATCAGCAAAGTAGTGCTCTATTAAGAGAAATATAGTTATTTTAAAAAAAATTATTTGGATTTAAGTAAGACCTGATAAAAATACAATTGTAAAAGTAATGGGGTCAAAATAAGAAGAGGTGAAACTTTTATGGAGGAACAAACATTTTTGACTCGTTATATAAACTAGCTAAATCTTATTAAGTGACTGAAGCGTTATTAGTTCCATGTGATAGACTTTCCCAAGGATATCGATATTGTGTCATAAAATAGAAACATATGTCCTTAAAATATACTGGCCGTCTGAGTATAGCACAACACCTCAAGGTTTTGCAAACTATAACTTGTCAAGTTGTCCAACTACATAAAATGCAAATGTTGCTAATAAGATCGGCTGTAATTTCCTGAAACTTAAAACCTTTACTAAAATATTCATAGCAAATTTATTTATGTTAATGTTCGTTTTATAGTCTAACATGCCAGCGTGTTAGACTATAAAATTATATACATTTTGAATAATGTTATTACATGTGCTTAAAAGTACGAAGAAAAATCAATGAGTTTTAATGAATTTAAAAACTTAATATATGTAGAACGCAATGCAAGAGTTATTTGATTTTGAATTAAATAAATTTCAGTATTTCTCGATAATACAGTTCTACTGGTGCATTAGAATACAGATTTGATAAAGTGAATCGATTATTTTTACTGATTCAGATTCAATCAATCAATCTACTTAGGTGAATCAAGATCGCTCATGATTATATAGTGTCGTCACTATCCTCACCTAATAAGCGACATTATTATTACCACCCTTCTACCGATGAATATTGTTTTTTATGAACAAACATGATCACGCCAGTAATCTCTTTGACGGTGTCAAAAACCAAATTTTATGATGTTACATGATATTACAAAATGATCGACGATTTAAATTTTCCCAGTTATTTCAAAATTCATTAGCGTCATTACCGAGTTACGCAATTGTTTTCAGAAATTTTAAACTAACTGGTATCAATCTTAGAGACGATATAAACTAGATTTGCGGTATAAAGAAAAAGTCATATACATAGAAATAAATAGAAACTTACATTCAGTGACAAAGTATAACTCATCAAAAAGCTGATATAACTTCTTGAACCATTCACTCAGAAATGATAAATTTCTGTAATGTAATATAATTCAATAGCGAGAACGATATAAAATGTTTTCTCATTCCAAACTTCTTTTAACACGGTTACACAAGTATCATACAGCAACATAAATTTACATTTGCCCGTTATCGTTCCTTCTAATATTTTCAGTAAAGTTTTCATTTCGAAATATAAGAGTACTATTTCTGTCCAACAATCCGTTAGTAAAGTTAATCTCAGAAACCTTTTTTCTGAGTTCCGATATTTTTTTTAGTAATTGTTCTTGTTTCAGAACGATTGTATATAAATTTCTTGATGCTTACGTGTTTCAAAACTAAATTTGTGGTATTTTATCATAACATATTTAACATGTATACACATGTACATAAACGTCACGAAGTAATAAAAACGATAGGTTAGGATAAAATTACCACAAACTGATGATGGCTCTTGCTTGCAACCCATTGATTTATTATGGGAATAATATTTTTTTTACATATGAAACATGAATCAAACTTATTGTTACAAATTTAGAAAGGGCGCCTGTATTATTATTATGTCATACAGGAGAAAATCTTCACTTCGTGATTTTACTTTATTTCACTTCCTAAATCTTTGAAAAGTTTACTAAATAGTTATTCGAAACTCGTTGTTGTTATGTTCATCATTGTGATAAAATATACGATATGGCATGATATATTTCAAGATGTCATATGAAAGAGGCTATTCCTTTTCATATGATATCATTTGATGTAAGCGAAATAACATTTGCGATTAAAGGACTAAATAGATAATTTAGTAGACTTGTAGGTATCTTCATAAAGCGAAAGACTATATTTTTGCAGATACCTGGCAAATTAAATTTATTGGCGAATGATGATACTACCATAAATGTTAAAGGATTAAAACTAAACTGTATACAATATTCAATTTTTTATGACCTTAGTAGTATATTTAACCTAATACGTACGTGACGTAGTTAAAAACCTTACGTCTTCAAATTTAAAATCTTAATTAAGTATTAAATTAATTTAACGTCGACGACTTTAAGAATGTTGTTATAGAGGGTGGAATCCCGGAATCCTTTAGAATAAAGAGGTTCGATGAGATAGCTGGCAATTTTATCCTTCCTATAATACGCAAAACGTAGTATACTATACATTATCTAACCATTTTTTTTTATTTTGATCAAAAAACACATCACATATATGATATCATATCCCTTGGTTTGAACGTAAAACATCCGTTATAAATATTCTAAATCATTTCTATAATAGTATATGGATGTAAGTGAACTTTTAAAAACGGCTATAGACAGCGATGCCCAGAACTCATGATAAGATGACTTAATTTATAATATGTGGCTATTACCGCCTAATAATATCTATATTCTATAGGTAGTATAAAATAGTTTAATTTTGTTAAGAGTATTTCATGAATATTTACAAAAATATACATAATATTAGTTATAGTTCTATAAAGTGCATGCAATACTCATATCTGCAAACATGTCAATAAAAGTTCCGATCACCCCGCTACATTTTGGGTTGAAAATTCTATGGCGAAAATAAATCCTACCAAAACGGTACTATTCATGTGAGTTGTAGAGACTTTGTGAATCATTATGTACTCTTTCATTCTCGATATGTGAAGTGATTTCATTAAACTTTAAGATGAAAAATGGCGTATGCTGTAATAACAAAAATACCTAATAAATTGGTAAAAATTCTCAAGAATCACACTCAGGATATTTTTCGAATTTTGATTCTGTGGTAGTTATCGGAAATATAACAAATTACTTCTTTTTCCACATTTCGAGAAAATTCATTTTATAAAATAAGATAAATAGATTTCGTGTCACACGGAGAAATTTTAAAAATATTTTCTGAAATCATGAAAAAGCCCATGAACTAGGCAGACTCTGCAGAGTCTACCCCAATATATACCTTATTCAAAACCGTGAATGATGTTACGTACCATATCGCTGCAAGTCGATAGTGTGACCCTTTAGAATATTATAATTACATAATGATACTGAAAAAGCAGTTCAACTGTACCTCATCTGAATTTCATATAGGACATTTGTGTATTGCTATTCTTACTTTCTATGAATTATTTCATGTAAAATAATTATGGGTAAGCCCAAACAATTATTTTACCTAAAATTTGTTTCATATTCACGTCGGAACGTAAATAATTTGAAGTGTAAATTTTACAAAACAGCAATATTAAAAAAATTTTAACGTAAACATTTGGTTGAAACCTGACAAGAATATGTGACTCAATGTAACAATATTTTCAAAAATATCCTAAACTACCCTTTGCCAATGATTTTCTTCACGTGAATAACTATTTTTACCGTCTTTTTTAATTTTTCCTATTTTTAAGAAAAAGATGAGAGCTTGTCTAGCCGCTATATTTAGAGATTTGTTTTATATTATGTGGTTAAAATATACTGATTTTCTATATTTACCACGTTAGGCAATCTAATATGTAAATAGTTACCCAAAAAAAGCACTTCGACCTTAAATCGATTTCAACCGTTCGAAAAGTTTGTCCCTTAGTCTTTATTTATTGCGAGAGTAAGTAATAATTTAAATAAGAACCGCAACCGCTTGAAAGGGAATGATACATCCATCGAAATTATTAGACTACCCCGAATATGTTCTAACTGCCCGGCAACGAACCCGATTAGAATTGTGGCTTCGATGTCGGTTGTTATTACTTCAGAAATCTTTTACTAATAGGCTTGTGCCTTTGCAAAAATAAAGTGGTCGTAAATTATGTAGGAGCATAATTGGAATGTCAGCTTTTAACTTTAAGTCGTGTAGCCGTGAGCCAGAAAGGTTTAATGAATTTAAAAATTCATACGGATAGCGAACTGTAACGTAGATATTTGGAACATTAAGTACACATGTAAGATTTTACCTCGGTGGTAACTTTTCGTAAAATCATTGTATGTATATCATTAACTGTTTTCTTTCTGGAGATACCATCGGCTTGAAACCAACATTCTTGTCAAATTTCAGAGATAAGTTTAATCATCCTTATGCGAGAAGGAAATAGTGATTTAATGGGAATATATTTAAAATAACTTTATCTATTATCTCTAATTTGTAATTCATTACGACTAATTGTAATTATTCAAGTATTATTAGATTATGGCAAAGGCTCATTCAGTTTCTATAACCAATTGTTATATATGGGCAATTAAGTAGTAATAACTTCGAGGCAATCATTAGGTATGCGGGTGGAAAACCTTTACAATATATTAGTAGAATTTATCCCAACTTAATTAACATTGCACTAAAAGACATACAGTCGCTCTTGGATTTTAAATATTGGGTTGTTCAGAAAATAATTTCTTATTTTTTATTAATAAAAATCAAAGACGTTTCTTTAAATTAATTTTGCCATAACATATTAACTCCCTCCTTTTCATCGATATTGGACTCCCCTATTTAATGGAAACGGTCAGTTTGGCGAATCAGTTTCGTGCTGATTCGAATAAATTATTAGATTTTTCGGTACTAGTTCAAAAACTCCCTTTCAATCCCACCGAAAAGGCACTCCTCAAACCTTTTTTTATACATTTCAGCTTTCAGTGTATTTCAAGCCGATTTATAAAGACCTCTCCATAATGATGACACTTGACCTTGTTTATATGATCCACTTTTAATCACCAATCTTGATTCACTCCAAAATTGAAGTAGTCGTTTTCCTCATATTCGTATATGTATATATACATGTTTTTTTATGAGTATGTGTTTGTGTAGGTACGTATATATATATATATATATATATATATATATATATATATATATATATATATATATATACATAAATATATATGTATATGGAGAGGGACAGAAACCTACACAAAATAGAGAAATCCCTACAGTAAGTATCCCCTGTATTAAAGAAATACTTACAAGTTTCTATTCAAAAGTATTTTATTTGTACGGATTTCTATAGCTTTTATTCGTTTGTCTCTGCTGTATACCGCTTCTCATAAATAAATATTGATACTCAATCCTACCTAAAACCATATTTTCTATTATTTATTTATTGATATCTTTTTATCCATTCTTAATATTCCCCTATATTCACAATATTTCCTGTTGCTAGAAAGACTCGTGTGGTTATATAAATTATCTGAATTTTTCTGGTTACTTTATACAAATTCTCTGTTAAATTGAATTCAAGCCATAATGTTGTATATTAGCTATATATTACACCCTAGTTGCAAAAATTATTTTTTGTTGTTGCCATTGATCAACATTTAATGTCGGTCGATCAGTTTCATCCTTAATGCGCTATTCTTTTCAAACTTGGAAATGAATTTATATACAAAGTACTATCGGGAACAATTATAGGCAAAATTGAATTAGATACCCGTCCCATATACGACAGTTGTTTTTGCCGTTTAAACAACTGTCAACTGGAACGACAGTTGTTTTTGCCGTTTTGGCATTTTTGCGATATTAGTTGAAATTATAATTATATACAATATGTATGTGGATTAAAAGTATTTACATATAATTTGTCATATATTTTACTTATAATTACAACCAAATAATTACAACTTTCCATTTATGGATAATGTTACAGGTTAAACGTGCCACTCACATTTCCTATGAATCACGTTACTCTTAGTCATCATTTATATTTTGCCGCATAATAAACGTGTTTCACGGATAGGATGTAGTTTGTTTTAATTTAAAGATTCAAATGCGAACTTATATACAAAGAATTAAAATAAAATCTATTAAATACGAAGAGCACTGGCTCTACGATTGTTCCGTAGATATTTAAGTATATATATATTATATATATATATATATATATATATATATATATATATATATATATATATATACATTTATGTGTACATAGAATTCCCATAAAACTATTTAACTATTTACGGATATTGATATATATTTCACTATGTATGGTGACTTTGCAAAAAATGTGATGTTTAGAGTTATTATTATAATTTTCCAATACATTTTAACCAGCTTAGAGTAAAGCATTCATTCATTTTTCATTAGAATAAAAGCAGTCAGCTTTCATTCGTCCACTCGAAAATTTGTGTACATTTTTTTATGTTAGCTCTTAAAATATATGAGAATTAAAACTCGTATGTTTTATTATTATACCAGGTTTCTACGTCAAAGGGTTATTGTGAAAATAGACTGTCACTAACAAACTAACGGGCACGTGAATGGTATTATAAGGGTTACGACTTTTTTTTCTTTTGTGAAATAAACTACTTTCTGAGAAAAAGTGTTTTTAAAAACTCAGTAAGACAAGTATATGAATTTTCAAGTAGTTTCAAAAGAGAAAAGATAAAAAGAAAAAGATAGTAAGAACCCAATAAGGTGTGTATTTAAATATTCAAGTAAATTTCTTGGTTGTCTCACTAAATCCCAAATTACAATATTTGGAGGCTACGCCGTAGAACAAATAAGAAGTTTAAGCATGATGTCTACATGTCGTCAAATATAAGAAATAATATGGATGTTATTTTTTACAAATTCCCACACACAATGATTTTCAATCATTGATGTACTGAATAATAATTTTAATTGATTTAATACGTCCTTTTTTACATAATTCCTAAAATCTGTTGACTCTAACATATACACAAGTAACAGTTGCCGCTACTAAAACGCTTTGCGCTTGAGTTATTTTTTTAAATATAGTATTTTGTGATATCTACCAAATGTAAAACTTGAGAAAATTCAAATCTCAGCATTAAATTAAAAACATGTTTTACTACATCCCTATAGAATGTTATATTAGAACCATGTAGAATGTTTAACTAGAATCTGTGTACATAAAATGAACTTGGCGAAGTTTTAGTTTGAGTTTTTTTTACCCAATGAATAGTCTGCCAAAACCTTGCCACATTCTTTCATACCAGATCATTCCTGGTGAAATGTCTCCCTCTTTGGACATTTCTACACTTCATACGTTGCTCAACTTTGAAATAAGTTAGGACCTGATATTTGTTATGCATATTAATACAATTCTTTGGTAGAAGTTTTGTAATTTTTTTCATGTTTCTTTTTAATTCTCTCCCTCCTATTCATTCTTGGAAAGTATTTAATCTTGTTAAATATGCTACTGCTTTATTTGTTACCTTAATATAAATTTGTACATTGATAAAGCAACTGTTATATAACGTTCTTATTCAAAAATAAATGCAAAAATTTCCATCACTATTTCATAAGTCAGTAAAAAAGTTGAAAAAGAAACCGTTCAATTACATACATTTGAAGAGAGTACAAAGACTAGTACTTGTCTGGAAGTTAGGTGTATAATACAATGTAAGGTGATGGGAGTTCAGACAGCGAATACTGAATCAATTTGTTACGCCATGACATGCTATTCAATGCACAATAATTGAGAAAACCTAGAGATGACAGAGACGAACGATCACTGAGCGAGAAAGCGTGCGCCGCGAAAATCTCGTGCAACGAACAACAGGCTGAACGAAAAGGCGCTCCGATTGCGCACGTTCCTCTTCGCTGCCCACCATCGAAGCATACATGGCTGTCTGCGCGCCGTACTAAATGACTGCTCCACAATTTTTGTCGCGCTCGAACCGAAACCGCGTTTAATCCGTGCTGCCTTTTCCTTGAATGTAAATATTTAACATTGTCTTGTATTCTATTATTTGAGATTGTCCTCTGTGCTTTACACTGTGTAGCCAGCGCCGTTTAGTAGATAAGATAAGCGCAGCTACAGGGCTCTCCCTTAAGCGAGGCGTACCCGTAGCCAAATTGTACGCCCAAAGCGCACTGTCTTGAGCGCTTAACGAAACGAGGCGGCGGGTAATGTGCCCGGTAACTGAATATTTTATTTGTCGGGTGATGGCTTTGTGTTATCTCCGCTGAGTATGTAGGTGGGTTTCAAGCAATCGATTGAGATATCTGCTTGTATGTTCGGTTTTTGTAATATATACATTCACACTCTGTAGGTGCCATCATATGGTGGTTGCAAGTGCCTCTTGACCACGTCGTGCGTACGAATCACGATCGCAAGTCGCGAGGTCTTAATGAATTAATATGGGCTAATGCCCCGAGTGCATACTTGCAGTAAGGAATTTACCCGATAAGTCTAGGACTGTAACCGTAAGTTAATTTGGCGATACTCACTCTCATGTTCGTGCGTAAAGCGATTCGTAAACCGAACAGTACGGCAAATAGTTCGAGCGTCCGTGATGTTTTGCTGCTCAAGCGCGACATTAGTGCAACTTTCAGCGAACGGTACCAATTATCAATGATTCGATTACATTATGAATGATACCACGTGGTTTGCATCTTTTCGATAAATATACAGTTCGTGAAACTACTGAAAAGTTGGCTCTCGAACTGGCGTCATTAATCGCTGGTTATCGCCTCGGGGCATCCCTATCTCGATTTCCAGTCTTCACTACCGATACGGCGATATTATTGCTCTTAGATCTCTAGCCATCGTAACTGTCGATAATTGTAATCGGCCCCTGGGCTGCTGACCACAGCGACAGGAAAGTGACATTTATATGATCGTCATAGGTTTAGATCTAGCTCTAGTGTTTTTCACCGCAGGTGGGGATCACGATGTTGTTGGCGACATAGAGCTGGAAAGGTAGTTGCTCCATTAAAATACTCCTTCTTCGTGGTAGTAAGAATATATTGCCACCTGTGTCTACTAGGAAGGTAAATTTGTACTTCTTGTCCGTAATGAAGAGACGGCGGGATGACTCGTGAACGCTGGATGCTACCGCAGAAAGTATTTTGTTCACTTTAGCTTTTGTGTACTTCTTAAATGATCATGGCGTCGTATATTTCTTTGCGTCGACCCTGAATCTTCTGTGGTAATAGCACAGCGATGGGGTATTCGTGACTGGGCGACAATTATTGCTGGTGAACAACGTCATGATGAGTGTTGAAGTTACTTTGTACTATCAAATCGAGTTACAAAGCGTTAGGTAGGATCTAATCGCGATATCGAGTTAGATCCTGCGGATCTCGTTTAGCAGGAACTCGTTGCCTGTTTCGACCGCTGAGGGTGGTCGTGGCGGCTAAGCAACTTGCGCATGCTCAAGCAACTTCTCGGCGAGTAGTCAAGATCGTCTAATAGTGTATACTCTGATATGTTGTTACTTACTATAAGCAAGCTGCGAATATGGATTGTTAATTGATTCAGCTGCGAAGGCGTAACATCTTGCCGGGGAACAGATTGTCAGCGTAATTGCTTAACCGGCACGAAAGCTGGCTGGGCTGCTGGTTGCCCAGTACCGTTCTGTAATGTAATTTGTTGAGTTGTCTTTTCTTGCTTTCTTCTTAAACTGGGATGAAGCGGTTCTTGATGAATGGATTAACTCCTTTATTTTTTCTAATTTTCCTAACAATGTCGCAGATTTCTTCGACATCTTGTTTTTTCGAGTCATGCGATGATATTTTGAGTCAGTTGCAGCAAACTTTTGTTGGTGTCGCGGATTACTGTGTAAAAATCGCCGAACCATAGGCGTGACTGTTCTTTCCAGAATAGCGGTAGTAAGATGGCAGCGATTTGCGATGATGTTTCCAGCACCGTGGCGTATTTTGATTGGCGAGTTGTAATTGTACTGCGGATAGTGTGCTTGAACGTGGCTTGAACGTTGAGCTGCGATTTGTCCTCCGGATGATGTTCTTAAACGCGGGGTCACCGCTGAAGTTAGTACAAAGGCGAATACTAGTTTTGAAGTCAGGTATAGAATAGAATATTACATGATAGACGTGAACATAGCGAATACTGAATGAAATTGTTACACCGTGATATACCCTTTTATATACAAAGTGTAGCCAAAACTAAAGACGGCAATACATAAAAATTAAGACAGAGTACCGCAACGCCTCGCACTGCACATTAGCAAAAAGGCGTCCCCGCTTACGCGCGTTTCCTTTTCACAGCCGACCACCAAAGCATGCAGAGCTCTCGGCGCGCCGCATTGTTGACTTTGTCTCCGAGTTCTATTATTTGGGATTTGCCTTGTGTTTTGTTGTTTCGAATTGTCTTCATCAGAATCATATGTTCATCATTATGTGTTCGTATTCAAGACGCTTAGACTTTATAGGAAGTCTGGAACAATCTGTCATGTGCTTTTGACTACTCTGGCGTCACGTGGCGTGTTGGGTTGCTGAAAGATCTTTGTACGATAATTCTTGCAGAATGTCAAAATGTTGAAGGCTACATACATTTTTCGGTAGATGAAAAATGGGTGGAAATAGTGCCACTCTCGGGTATGCTAGAACTGTTTAAGTAAACTGTATGGCGATCGACAGCTCGGTCATGTGAATGAGTGCGTATTCGGTCAAGGTTAAAATCTTACAAGATGTTAAAGATGATAAAGGAAAATGACTGCAAGGTATTTGCAATAAATAAAATGATTAAAGGGACAAGGTACGGAAACAATCGGAAGGATTTCAATGTCCAAATGTAACGATTTCGTCACAGAAACGCTGAATGTAAAATCATGATAGGGAAGAAGAACTCGGACTACGGGAGTGTGGGCCACACTACCGCTTTCATAGCCCTGACTAGTGATACCGAGGCATGGTACTTGGACTCGGGTGCTTTCATGCACATGGCAAAGCATAACTGTATTTCTCAAAAAGCATCGATGGCCACCGCAACTCAACGATAAAAGTGACAAATGAAAATCCACTTTCAATGATGGGCTCTGGTCATGTAAGCCTTAATTTCCGTGATAGTAAAGGTCAGTACAATAAAATTACATTAAACAATGTACTATATGTGCCTGACTTAATAACAAATCTACTATCGGTCAGTCAAGTCAATAAAAATAGTGATCTAGAAGAAAATGTATACATGACTCAGCCTGAGAGTCTGAGAATGTGAACCGGAGGGTGTAAGTGAATTGAACAAATCACTAGACGTATTGGAACAAGCACCCAGATGTTGAAGTACAGAATTCGACTATTTTGAACAGGCTCAGCTTAACAAGTGGTAAAGCTGATCACTGGAAGTATATGGGACGAGTTGGCGATTACAAATGTTATATATCTAACCCTATACAGCGACACAGACTTTGCCAAAGACAATCAAAATGGATTATCTGTAACTGGCTATGCATTTCTCAAGAATGTTACCACCGTCACCTAGTATAGTCAGCGGCAGTCAAGTGTGGTCCTGTCTAATACAGAAGCGGAATTCATAGCAGCCGGTGCAGCCACCAAAGAGGTAATATGGTAGAAGCAGTTATTGTGTGACCTTGGTGAATTCAATCAAAAGACTGCATTTAAATATAAATAACAAAGTGGCATAAGTGTGATAAAACTGTGAGTTTTACATAAGATATAAACATATAGACATTAAGTACAAATCTATAACTGAGAAACCAAATGAAAGTACTATAGAAATGAATTATGTAAGTACAATTAATAAATATGCAGACATACTTACAAAAACTTTATCCAAAACAAAATTTACATAAATGAAAGAAGGAATGACAGCCCAGTCAAAAGTAGTTTAGTTTAATTTGTACAATATTAGCTTGCGTAATGTTAACTGTTCACCAATCTAAAATGTTCACTACATAGTAATTTGTTTGAACTTTGTTATAAATCAATACCCGGCACATTAAAGGGAGTCAAAATGGAGTCTTTATATGCTACATTAACATAACATAACATTATAATATCAGGTGATTAATAAATTACTATGGGCTGTCCACGCCACTCCTTTTGTCTCAAGATGTCAAATTCGGGTTTAGAATGCATATATTGCCTGAAATAATGTCACATAAGTAATGTTTTATTAAAGTTTGGTTTCTATAGGCTGAGTTAATTAATTAATTCTCAGTAGTCTTATCAGCATATTTTACACAAAATTCTTTTCTAGCATTGTGTTCAATAAAGTGAAAATATCTCAGAAGAAGATAATTAGTATTGAATTGAGAATTCATAGCATTGGTATGAAGTAATTGAATGTGAGTAATATTGGTCTAGCAAACTCTAACGTGTTTTTGTATTGAAAGCTATCTGCTGTTTTCTTTGTTATGGTATCATGGTTGGATCCATCATTTATATCATCATATATATTAATACGCTAAGGTTAAGATGTTACACTTCCTTTTTAGAAAAAACCTCACAACTAATCCACATAAATTATATATCATTTTATAGATAATTGCTTGCTCTACCGGCATCCACAACTAAAAAATTTATTATTGCTATTGTTTTTGCAAATTAATTAATTATTAAAATTATATACACAAAACAGCAATGCTGCCATCTAACGGCTCAACGTCAATATGATTGACGGTCGGTAAAATTTTTGTTTAATTTCAAATCCACTCACGTATAAATAAAGTGGCGCTTTAGCTCAATGCTTTTGATACTTGCGCCTCTATATGTCAATTTGAGTAAAATATTTGTTTGATCTGTCATCTGAGCTTCATAATGGAATAAATAATGCGAAGACTTCACACGGGTCACGCTAGTTTTTAAATATAAAATTAGACTGAAATTGCCATGACATTATATTTCTTGTTTAACTTGTATTCAGAGCACTAATTGTAGTTTAACAATAGCATATATGGATATTGTGTGTATCTACATTACATAAGTGGTTATTTTCTTTTATTAGAAACGGTTCATGATAAACTACCACAAGCATTTAGGTCAGAAAATACATTTAAGGCTAGTTGTATTAGAAACGAATGCTGTAATTATTATTGAGACCTACTTTTTTAGCTATTTTTTAAATATATGTGTTTACTGAATTGAATGTTTTGTAATAAGATTTAGGACAACTATCACTGTGATTTTTATAGATTTTTATAGTAGTATATTATTAAAAATTTGAAACTTAATTTTACAAAAAAATTTAAAAATCGCTTATTTTCTAGTAAAGCACAAATGTTTTCCTTTTAAATATTTATCAATTTTTATTTGCAATGAATACAAATGGTATGTTTTTTGTATAGATTAATTATGAACAAGTTACAAACTAGTAAAAGAGTTCTCATCATTTTTATTACTGACCAATTTTGTTTTCATTAATGTCGAGCATAATAATGATAAGCAAGCATACGTGGTCAGTAGTTTTCATGCGTAAGGTTACCTGTGGATAATAAATATTGCCTGTCTTATATGGTAATGTAGTTCATTGATGAAATATTGTTGATATGTGATAGAAAACCAGCTTTATAAGCTGAATAAGATTTTATGGAAAATATACAGTTCTATGTATATTTAATTTATCAGTAAGTTTCTAAAGTATTGAGATATTTAAAGATGTAAGAGTTAATTTAGGTAATGTAAAGGGTGAAATATAAAATGTGAATTAAAAGTGTAAAACAAAACCCTTTGGTAAAGTAAAATTTCACTGTAAAATAGGAAATGTGAAATAAGTAATGTGAAACGTAAAACCCCAAGGTAAAGTAAAATATCGTTCTAGAACATGAAATGTCAAATGAGTAATGTAAAATATAAAACTATAAGGTAAAACAAAAATTTTGAAGCAGAGAGTGAAATATAAAATGTAAATGTAAACCCTACATGTAGAATTAAAAGCTTAGGTAAAGTAAAAATTGTAAAATTCAAGATGAAAAGTGAGAAATGTAAACTTAAGAAAAGTTAGTTGCATATCCTTGTACGTGGTTGTAAGGGCAGGATATTAAATGCATGTGTACAGCTCAAACTTAAGAAAAATTTAATGGATAACCTTGTAGACAACTGGAAATGTGAAATGTTTCACATTAATGTGTTAAATGGTAACTTTTGTCCTTGTTCATGGTTCAAGTGCAAGATGTTAATTGGTAACTCAAGAAAAGTTGGCTGGATATCCTTTTTAATAATTGTAAATATGAAATGTCAAACATATGTAAAGGGTAAACTTAAGCAAAGTTAATTGCATATCCTTGTACATGATTGTAAGTGGAAGATGTTAAATGCATGTGAAAAACTTAAACTTGGTAAAGTTGTGCATAGGTGCAAGTGTGAAACGTCGAACATATATATGAAGTATGAACTTAAGAAAATTTAGTTGGCTATTCTTATGTGTAATTGTAATTGCGAAGTATTAACTTAATATGAAAAGTTTAAAGTTGGTAAAGTTAGCTGGATATCCTTATGCATAAATGCAATTGTGAAATGTCAGACATATATATGAAGTCTGAACTTAAGAAAAGTTAGTTGGATATTCTTATGTGTAATTGCAAATGCAAAAGTGTTAACTGCATATGAAAAGCTTAAACTTGGTAAAATTAGCTGGATGTCATTGTGAACAGCTGTAGATGTGAAATTTTAAATGTATTTGTATGATACTGTGCGCAGTTATAAATGTGAAATGTCAAGTATATATGTAAAGGTTAAACTTGAACAAAGTTAGTTGTATGATGCTGTGCGCAGTTATAAATGTGAAATATCAAGCATGTGTATAAAGGTGAAACTTGAGACAACTTAATTTTATAATACTGTGCACAGTTGTAAACGTGAAATGTCAGATATACGTTTAAACTTTAAACTTAAGTAAGGTTAGTTGAATATCCTTGCGCGTAGTTGTGAATATGAACTGTTTGTGTAAAGCTAGTTACATATCCTTGTATTGACCCAATTACGTTAGATGGTCTTCAGTGACATGTAAAACTTATAAAACGTGAGAAGACCAGTAATAGATAGATGTACTTAAAGTAAGGTTCATAATGTAACCAAAATAGAAATGTTTCATCTGTCAGGAAGGTTCTAATTAAGGGGGAATGATGAATTTATTTTTGGTTATGGTAATTGGTTATGGTAATGGCCCCTTCCTGATAGTCTACGGAAGTGTTTTTATAAACTACAACTCTCTTATTGCGCTTCCTCTTTTCTCCACTCATTAACATCAAGAGCTGTACTGGCGATTTTTTTTGGATTCCTAATCCGGACATATCTTAGAAATCACCCACGCGGTTTCACCAGCGCAAAAATAATTCAACAAAACTGTAATGAGTTATCATACAGACTGAAATATAAACTCTCACTATCCGGGATCTGGTTTTTCATACCTGTTATAATGTATAGAATTATGTCGCTAAATGTCGAATTTACTTTTAGAAAAATTTATGAAAGTACTTCATATTTCGTTTTGTTTATCAAGTATTGGTACAGGGCAATAGTAAACACTGTTTACCCTGCACAACAATAATTTCTTGATATAATTTTTAAATGAATTGAAGCGCTATTATAATATGATTTTACTAAGTAATACTAGAATAATATAATAATGCTAGACAAAATATAATTTGTTCAAAATTCAAAAAATAGATTGTTCACGGGACAAAGCAACTTGAGGAATTATATTGAAAAAGTGTTGAATTAAACAAACTTTTTGGCTTAAGTAATAGTAGTGTTTGTTTAATCGCGATATTATAAATGTTGAAATATAAAATATACATTGAAGTAAGACTATATATCGAATTAGATATAATGAATACCTGCCTAGAGCCGGTTTTTAAATTGTTTAAATTTTAATTGCGTTCATCCGTAAGTGTCTAAATATAATTCTGTACAAATAAATGACAATCACAATAAGCATATTTAAATAAATTTAACATTTACCTCGATCAAAATATTTTAAATATACCTAAATATTGCTCAAGATGATTTAATGTGATCAAGTATATACTTGATCATATTAAATGAACCTGGTCTAGGCACAAGTTTTTCCTATTCATAATTAAAATATTCCTTAATTAAACAATTGAAATCTTACTTAACTTAATCCCGTAACAGAAAATTATCGAATAGTATTTAATTAGAGCATCCTCAAAATTTAACTTAGAAATTAGGATCATTGAATATATTTACGACTCGAATAAGAATGAACTTCATTTTACACTCTCTTTCGTTACTTTAATTATCACAGTTGTCAAGAAAATAAGATGCCCAGAACTTATACTAAGTGATTTTTTTTTCAAAAACTCTATCATTCGTACTTCTTTCTTTTTTCTCTCTTCCATTTTCTCTTCCTCCCCTGGCCTAGAAATACTTTAATAAAAGGTAATTTGTTTTATATATCCAATAATTCAAAAAACCGATTAATATCTAATAAGAAGCCTTTTTTCGAAATTATGCAATTGCCATTATGATTTTTACAATTTCTCGTATATACTATAGGTTTCCCGCCAAATAATAGAAAGAGCCTGGAACGATTACTTCAAAACAATAAGTCTAATTTTTGTACAGATTAAGATTTCTAGTTCCCATATAAAATAAATTCAAAAGTAAGATCAAACAAATTATAGATTCAAACAAATTATACTTAACATTCACACAAACACTTCAAAGAATTGAACCTGTTCGTGAAATTTTTAAAAATAAAATAAATCTCAGTATCTGTGTAGTAAATTAAATCTAATGGAAGTAAGCTATGACGTACGGTCTACGATTTTGATTGGAACAAACTTTCCAAATTACCTGGATAATTTTCTGAACCTAGATATTAATCTAATCATGGATCCTGGTCTACATAAGATAAAAACGAAGTCATAATAGGAGTTATCTAGAAAAACCACTGTAAAAAAATTAATTTACTGGATGCATTACGTTAATGTTATTCCTGTAACTTGAAATAATAATTTCTTCCTTTCTGTGCTCGTAAAGCAGATCTATAAGAATAAAGTTGTCAGTGGGTGAATAGGGGAAATCTACAAAGGTATAAGTTGAAAAGTATAAGTGAAGGTATTCCACACATGTTTTCATTTGTGTGTGGTGTAATCAATAAATACAAGCTAAACAGATTTATGCAATGACGTGTAACCAAAAGTCTTTGCACAATGCAAAAGAAAATCAAGCATCGAAGTTATTGATGATATTCGGCGCATGACCCAGAAATGTCAATTCAAATCAGGCCTCCAATGCAATGACCTCGTCAATTTAGTAGATGAACGAACCCGTAGCCTCAACACATAGACCATATTCGTAGTCAATAGAAGCGCGCGCCTAGCTGACAAAGAATATATATTTACAGTAGGCTGTGAACCGCTTATTAGTTAATTACATTTTTTTCAAACGTTTATGGATCGTTAGCTTACGTTTAAATTACTTCAGTTGTGTTGCAAATTTTATTAAATGAATTAAAAATTAAATGCCTCCAACGGCTACCAGGCATTATACTTGATAAAGTTGAAGAAATGCTCAGTATTCAGTCATAATGATTTTATTAGCTCTGGTTTGTTAAATTGTCAGAGGAAATTATTAATTTGCACTATTTTATCATTTTACCCTCTACGGAATGTCAACGGTTATCAATAAGCATAAGTTCGGTGAATAACGGAAATGAATTTTTATCCTTCCTCGATTTGTTTTCTAGCTTTTCACATATTTTTTTATGTTGACTCAATCATTTTTGTTATATTTTTTTATTTATTATATTCCCCAGAAATACTCTGTTCGTTATATATCTGTATATTATATTTATAACTTTATTATTTTATGGGGGTAAAATATACCGGTTTTCTATAGATCCCACTTTGGATAATTCAAGATATGATTGCAAGGATAAAATCACTCTAACCTCACAACAATTCCAATCGTTGTAAAAGTTTGTGCCCTTGATTTATTCATTGTGAGAACATATATTACAGCGGCTACTGCAACTCCTTGATATGGAATGGGATATCGCTCGGATTCATGGGGATATGTGGAATGTACACTTGCAACCTGGCTTCCGCAAGCTGAATTGTTGCTTGGATGATATTGTGTATTTTGCAAATTTTCTTTACATACTTCAACTTATGCCGTTCCCAAATAAAGTGGGCCTAAATTATAAAGTAACATAACTGTGATGCCTTAGTTTAAACCTGTTAATAACTGTGATGTTTTAGTTTAGGTCTTATGAGATAAGCTGGAAGGTTTTCGAGAATTTAAAAATTGTCATCGATATTTTCAGTAGCAAATAGACTTTTAAGATTTAACTTTGCTTTTAAGTTTTATAGAATAATTGTATTTATTCCTTTAACTATGTTTTTTCTCAGAAACAGTACTTTACTTGAATAACCTCAATCAAATATTCTAATACGCGGACTATGCTGCTCAATATACAGTCAAGTTTGATTTCAACAATGCTCTCATTTGTCCATGAAGAAGATAGTCTCTTCTCCAAGCTTGAGTAGTCACCACGAAAAAATATCGTTACAGTTTCCGCAAAAATCAGTTTTGGCCACCTTTGTTTGACCCACATTTTTATTGATATCAATATTAGGCACTTATAAAAAAATAATATTACGTGTATTTCATGTATTTATAAGTACCTAAATATTTACGCAATCCTAAATATAATAGAATTTTACTCATGCTTGACAGGTTTTTATCTCTCTCCCCATTAGTGGCTGAGAAAGCCACAACAAAAATTTAAGTTTCCTAATACTTATGTTGTTTTTTGACGCTTTATTTGGATGTCTACATGCCCCCATATAAGTAAACAGGACGAAACTTTCGATGACTACTACACTCAGTTGGAAATAATTTATTCTATTCTTTTTTAATTGGGACATTATTATCTTTCTTATTTTAACATTTTAAACGAATTTTACAATTTTAGAATAACTGAATAACGAGCAACAAAGATTTAAGTACAGGAAATTTAAATACGCTGGATGCATTTTTTAATTAAGCTTTTAAACCATTACAACTGCATTTAAATATTATATACCATATAAGATTTACTATTCGGACCCATTTTCCGTTGCAAAATTGGACACTAAAAAAATTTTGTACTAAACCGTTATGCCGCTTCCTCAAAATAAAGTTGCAAAATTGGACCATAAAAAAAATTTTGTACTAAACCGTTATACCGCTTCCTCAAAGTAAGGAAATGGATGAGCGTGGATGAAATTTATAAAACATTTTTTATTTACTATTATGAATTGTTTGATGTGAGCATTATTTTACATTACAAGGTTAAACCATATTTTTTCTATAGACAGCACAGAATAAATAATAAAACCGTTGGCATTACTGAAAATAAATTACCTGTAATTATTTATTACATTAAAAGTAACGAAAAAATTGCAGTTGTGGTCCCTTCTTAGTGTATTCTAATAACCAGCTGACGGGGACGAGCAGCTATAATGACTACGAAGTCATTATTAAACCTAATCAATCACAAATAACCTTAACAAAAATAAAATTTTGGAGAAAATTTCAATGGTAACATATTTTTTAGTTTATGAAATATAAATAATATTATTATGTTCACATAAGTGTAATTATTTGCTACTACAATTACGCTTTGGAAAAAATACACTACTTTACATATAATATTAAATATTACTTGTAATATAAAAAAATAGAGGAGATTTTTATAGTTAAGGTACCCTCCACCAAAATTGAAAATATTATGTTGAGAACCAACCACCAGTATACTCACATTATTACGAACCATTATAACAATGTTAATCATTACAAAAGTAAAACTAAACAAGCAAAAAACAAACAGCAGCGTTAAACAAAATCTTTCACAAATTTTAACCTTCGTTATACATAACAAAATTAAAATAAACAAAGGGGTTAACATAAAATAAGAGCTCTTATTTGCTCGACCCAATTAAATTGTGAAAAATGTACTCAATATTTCACAAATGCGCTAAGATTGTGAATGAGACCTTCTTTGATGAAACAGATATTGATATGTAAACTGCATTGAATTTAATAAGCTACTTGCCACTTCGTGGTGTTAATTAAAGTTTAATTGAAGTCCGTTATTCTGTTAAAATATTATAACCAGTTACGCAGTTCTGGACGTTGTGATTACACAGAATGAATAAAAATACAGATATGGCTGTTTCACTTTACATAATTAAATTGATAACAAAAAATAACATTTAAGTGGTAACAAATAATGAAGAAACATTCTAAATGGCCCACGGCTGGATATAGCCTCTCCAAAACGCGTGTACAAGCAGTTTGACAACCGCAGTTTCTGTCACCAATGCGCTTCTATCCTGCACTAGTACGTGGCTTTATTTACATATTTTTTAACAGCACTCGACGAACAGCCGGAAAGCCGAAACAAGGCCTTGTGATCGACCCAACACACCACGGCGATGTCTAATAAAAAAACATCTAATTATGTTAAAAATGAAAGAAACATACGAAAATGAAAGAAACATAAAATTCAAAAGTAAAAGATAAAGCTGCAATATAATTTCTACATTGCGGTTGAACTGATGAACATTTATACTCAGCTTATGCGAAGCAGTAGACTTATCCCACTTGTCCAAATATATATATATATATATATATATATATATATATATATATATATATATATATATATATATATGTATATATATATATATATATATATATATATAATGTATACAATGAGTATTAATAGGGTAAGTTAGCCGCAGCTAGTAATACAAACGCAGCAGAGAAGCATGGTTGTATATTATCGTCTATAACAGAAAAGATCCAGCAATATAGTTATCCTTGGAAACCCATCACTATAATACATATAATTTATAACAATTAAGACACATGGGGCGTCGATGCATTTAACTCTCAGCATTTTAACTTTATATATAAATGTCGCCAGAGTATGTTGGGCTGGTTACAAGATTTCCTTTGATGGGGCGGCACATCGGACCCGGACTAGACTCAATTCCCATCCGCTCATCGTGCGGGGCTGGATTGTTGTGTTGGGTGGCTATAAGAAATCATAAGTATCAATTGAGTCGATGAATGGGTAAAGGATTAATTTTTCATCTTTTACTGGATTTCCTTTTTCTTTTCATTTTAATTGAAGCATCGTAAAAGCTGATATAGTAAAAATTGGTTGTGCCGTGATTCCGTACTGATGGTAACGGCTTGACTGGTTCCCATATCGTCTTATCTCTTATCTAACCTTAATCGCCTTATCTCAAACACCGCTTATTACAACATTGTTTATAACGATATACCGCATTTAGCAATATCTTTTCAAGGGTTTTACGAGATTCAATTTGATAATGATGACTCAATAAACTTTTCTTTGCTTTTATTCAGTATAAATAATAATAACGTTGGACATTCGTCAATTGATAACATTTTCGTAATGACTAATTTACAAACAAAAGTGTTTTAAAGATCCATTCTAGAAACTCATACACGGACAACACAGTCGAATGAATAGTCTTAATCAGTGAATGATGCAACTTGTGCGGAAAGTGTATTACTAATATTCATTATTTTTAACGTGCAGTTCCACAACGAAAATTCACAAGAGACTTTGGTTCAAGTCTAGCGTTAATTACAAACTTCATATGCATATCTGAATAGTTCGAAACAAAAGACAATAACAGAGTATGTATTAAAATAAATATGTGTGCACCAATTTTTATCGGTTTTGATGAAAATATTTTATCAAACACTTATCGGGCTGGGTTTGTATTCGTCGATATGTTTCCTTACCACCTTTTCGTCTTCACCTGACCACACCATTTAAAAAACTTGATTTTCTTATGGTAATATAAATTATCCTCTCTATTAACCTACAAGCTCGTACAAGTCCAGAAATATTCTTGCAGAATGTAGGTATTTTTTTTTCTATTTTTATAATTTCAACTCGTTTTGTGACCACGAAAGGAATACCGGACCGGATAAATAGGGCAAAATGTAACCTGTCCACAAAGTATCACCTATAAATACACTACAGGTAGAATTTTAAAATCTATTGAAAGATCTTTGAAATTACGTCGAACTAAGAATCGTGAACTTTCCTTTTTTATTTCATCAGTGTAGATTTAAATACAACAATATATTTATTTTCCGCCACTAACTCAGATAAGTAACAAGTTGTTTTTGACTACATTTC
The DNA here is from genome assembly GCA_039881145.1 of Druceiella hillmani. Taxonomy (NCBI): domain Eukaryota; kingdom Metazoa; phylum Arthropoda; class Insecta; order Lepidoptera; family Hepialidae; genus Druceiella; species Druceiella hillmani. The sequence continues at coordinate 39,130,500 of JAYKKI010000004.1, read as the reverse complement.
CTCTATTTTCGATAAAAATCTTTCTTATAGATTTTAGTATTTTGTCACTAGTAAATTCAAATACAAAATATTTGTGTATCTTTGATTACCGTTGTGCTTTCACCAATAATATATTTATAAACAATATGTCAAGTAACAGAAAACATGGAATTGAAACAATTATGTACTTCATGCTAAATTAATTTGAAACGTGTGACTGTAATCATAGATGCTATTAACTTTATTATTTTACAACATGTTTCATTATTTGTTATAACGAGCTTTTAACTCGAAACATAGGGTAATTTATATTACCGTAAAGAAATCTATTTATTAACCTTAGATAGTGTACTCATACGAAGATAAGATAGCTACGTCGTGGAATAATGAAAATAAACATAGCGACGAATAAAAACTCAGCTAGACTAGTGTTTAATAAAATATTTTTTATTAAAACAAAAACGATATTAACGTACGTATACTTATTTTAATACTAGCTGTGTACGAATTCGTTCGCGTGTAATTAGGAAAAAAAATTGTTTCTCTAATATGTTCCTCCCAGATACGAATCCCGTTGCGCCGTAGGTACGAAGTTTGTAATGTACATTAGACTTGTGCCAAAGTCTCCTCTGAATTTGAATGTGGAACTGCTTATTAAAATATTAAGTTTTTATAATACCCATTTGCACAAGTGGGAACATTCAGAGATGGTACGGTAAATGTTCTTGACAAACTGATCAATACTTTTCGATTATGTTGTGCGTATGCCGACATAGTATATTTCATATAATGGACCCTAAACACGCTTTTGTTCGTAAATTAGTAATTGTTGAAATAGTTTTCAACTTTGGGACGTGCGACGTTATTATTATTTCTATCAAATGAAAAAAAAAGAAATTAGATACAGTCGTTAATACCCATTTAATTCTCCGAAAAACCTTTGAGGAAGCCATCGCTAAACTTATAAACGATGTTGTAATAAGTGTTGTTTCAGATAAGCATATCATTGATTGCATATATATAAACATATACATATATATATATATATATATATATATATATATATATATATATATATGTATATATATATATATATATATATATATATATATATATATATATATATATATATATATATATATGAGCGGTCCAAAAGTCCGTTAACATTTCATACGATGATAAAAAAACTAGTAACTGTGATATATTACATGAAATATCTAGAACAGCAACGATGAATTTAGGAGCAGTTGCCGAACTTAGAACAGGCGATAGCGAGGAAGGAATTGAATCATTATTACATATTCCCAAAAGAACCCTTAATTAAATGCACCTAGAGAGCTCAGATAGTTTGAAGTCACATAGTTATTTCGGACAGAACTTACCTTTATATTCGAAAAAGTGTAAATTATTTATATCAAACACATACACATTGGTTTTATAAGTATAGGAATTCCAGTAAAGCAATTTTAGATGATTAGTTATGGATAGTGCGTCTATTTAAAAATTCTATAACTGGACAGATATTTCAAAAATTCTATTCCATTGTTAGAACAATATAATTACAGTGTTCACATGTTTTCATGTTTTCTATAGAGTAAAACACAACTATCCAGCTAGAAACAAATAAAATCATGTGAGGATTTTGAGACATTCATTTAAAATTTTCAACAAGAATTGTTTAAGAAAGCTTCCAATCACAATTTTTCAACGATGCGCTGGTTTTGATAAATAAGCTTTACGTTTGCATAGAAGGCAGAAAAGATGCAGCGCAAATATTAGAAAATATCAATAGATTTACTCGTATGACTAATAATTCAGCTTTACTGTATTAAAACAAATAACTGAAATAGGAGGCGACAAAATTTGGAAATACAAATATCGGTAGTGGACAATTAACCGAGTTAACCCAATTCCTATAGTGAAATAATATTTCTCGTACGTGGGATATACCAGCCGAAACAAGGCTCTTATTATAGGAAACACATGTCGTCGTGTTTCTTCTCTGTTGAAGAGTTTGCGGATAGAACAATAATATACTGAAAGAATTTCCGTCAACGGTTGTGTTCTAATAAGAGGTCGAATTCACAGTAGACGCAAAATATATTTTTCTTGTAATATTACAAGAAAAATATATTTTATGCATATTTCAAAAATACTCAGCAACAGAACTTAAAAAAAAATATTATTGTTGTTCTTGGTTAGCTGCCCAAAAATAACAGGTTATTGTGCCCTTGTGTCCGTCCTATAGTATTTGAGCTGGTCAAAAATTCAAATTGATATATATCTCCCGCCCAATTCTTGGATCGTGAATGGATTTCCTATCATACGAGTATATTAAAAAAAGTAATAAAATATAAAGATATAGAGAGAATTCGTTTTTTTTTCTATTTTAAGCGTTCCGTAGCTAAATTAGTTGACAGTTTCGCTATGACCGTCTGTAGCTCCGTTTGTAAGTTACAAATCTTTTACTCCCAGACTATTAGTGCTATAAAGTTCAAATATGGCATGGTTATTCGTATTTATAATGTCCAAAGTTATAAAATAAAATATTTTTCAAAACAATGCGGAAAATTCAATGTAATTTATATTATTCGCATTTTATATATTTTCCTGTCTTCGAATAGGTCTTTCAAAAATGTCGGGTTGAGTCATGAATATTTTTTCGATACAGGTATGTGTTTTAATTTTTGTTAAACTTATGTGCCTTTATACCTTACCAGTTAAACTGTTATTTTTGAATATTGAAAAGTATTTGCAATGGTAACAGAATGAAAAGGAAAATTATTACAGCAAAGTAGGCTCAACTAGGTTACGACCAAGAGCCGAACAACTGTTTTTTGTGAAGTCAGTTCATTGAAACTCAATAAAATTGACGTAAATCAGCTGCAAAAATGACTTTTTTATTTTAGAATATATATTTATGGGAGATATTCAAATTTCTTTACTTATTTACTTTCTCAATATCCAATTATCTGTAAAAGAAAACATAACGTTCCAACAGGCGATTGTGACGGTATCGGAGTCGGTTCGATTAGTGTTAAATGGTCAGGCTCGTGTCGGTATTCCAGTAGAAGCAAAACCGTTTTATTTTATTGATATCATGCAGGTAGGTACTTATCTATGGTGCAGGTGCCGTGTCCATTAATATGAAAAAAATTTCCCCGGGATTGATTTCTAGACCGGTTTGGTATTCTTATGAATTAAAAGGTAGCAACATTTATTCCAGATTTAGGTGATCGTATGTTTTATCTTAGGGTTTGTGCCGTCGTCACACGTAAAAGGCTTGCACCACCGTTGTGCTGTTAGCGGGGTCATACCGGTCCCATATCGGTGCCACTGCCGTTCCAGTATCGGCCAGTATAGAAACGCCCTAATGCTTTCGCCATCGTAGTCGTACTACGGCCGATGAGGGTGCCGATAGCCCGTGGCTTGTGCGTGGGAACAAGTTCCTGCCTGGGGATGGGAACATATGGACGGAGAGGTGGGGAGGGTGGGGTCGGGGGTGGTCGTGAAAGACATATGAAACAGATAGCTGTAGTATCAAAAGGTTTTCATGTTGTATTAAATATTTGTATGCTTTCAAATTTTAAGTGATGCTCTTCGACGAACATATTTTGTTTTACGGCTTCAGTAACTTTCAAGAAAATGTTTAGTTTCTCCATTTCAATAATGTTGTAACATGACAACAAAAATAAATGGTGCAATAACGTAAAGCTTATCTCTGAGCTCTCTAAGTGCATTTCCTTAAGGGTTCTTTTGGGAATATGTAATAATGATTCAGTTCCTTCGTCACTATCACCTGTTCTAATTTCGGCAACTGCTCCTAAATTCATCATTGCCAATCTAGATATTTCATGTAATGTATCACAAAATTTAACCTAATTTACGTAAGGAAATAAAGACTTTAAAACAAATCGCAGTAAAGATAACTATAATCCATCAATTATCACAAAACTGTACCAGAATAAATTACGAAAAATACTAATTCAAGAAATATACCCAATCGTACCAAATAATAATAAAATTTACTATAAATTCATCCCGTACATAGGTAATGTATCAATTAAACTAGGAAAGCACTTAACTAATAGAAAAAATGTAAATAATATCACATGTGCATATAGTACTTTAAACAACTTGGGTAAAACGCTTATTAATAATAAAGGAAAAATAGATAATATAAGAGTGGTATTTATATACTTAAATGCAACGACTGTAATAGCGTATATACCACACGATAATTATTTCAAGTGGGGTGTTTCATTACTACAAAACAGAGCAAAATTCTGTTAATTCCAATGTATATTTCGCAATTCTCCCCGTATCAACAACACGGTTTATAAAGAGATGTATTCATAAATCTTGTTCTCGTGCAATGTTGATATCTCCAGTCTGTGGAAAACATGATCGTGTTCGCGCCAGGGTCGTCATGAGCAACGGGTATGATGTGTATATACATAAACCTGTGTCATAGTAGGGTGCGAATTCGGTTCGGTTGCCCATGTTCGTTTTGAAAATTAACGGAATTAATAATCTACAAGAAAAAAACATTCAAGGAACAGAGAAGAAAAATTAATAAACTGATAGTTGACGTTGATGTTTACAAACAATTTAATGTTTTCAAAAAACAATTCCAACAAATATCATAATATAATTTTTGGAGTTTACTTCTTAAGAATCGATTTTCATATATAGCACCCGGTATGAAGTTTTATGAAGAGTAAAATCAGAAGTTCAGAGCATACGAAGTTCAAAGCATTAAAAAAAGTGTAACCGACAGGTTCTAAACGTACGAAGTGTACAGCGTTAAAAAAAGTGTAACCGTTAAGTGGCCTCTTCCCGCAACAATTCTGCGCATCTTTAGAGTGAAATATCAATATTTGATATTTTCTTACGGCGTAATCGCATTGACGGAGTATGACACACATAGTTTACTATCGTTCTCTTATATCAAGATGTTATCATTAAATATTATTATGTGTTAATATTTGGTGTCTTCTATCCAACAAAATTAAAAAGTCTCTTTTAATTTTAACTTCTAAGTCTGACGTTACTAAATGTTTTAAATTTTGTTGTACAAATTTGATCTTGTTCATTTGCGTTTTCTTGAAAATAATTATATTGTCAGCATTTTTTTATTAAAGAATTTTCCATTTACATTTATAATATTTGATATTTATATTTATATATAGTGTTACCTATTTTATACGTTCCAAGACAATCGTACTTAAGGAGTAGACTCCAGTCGCGCCTCGGACACATTTTTTTATTAAAACAGGTTTTTATAATTATATTTCAAAAACAGCATGTGCTACAAACAACAATAAAAACCAATTGCTTGGTGAAAACATTTATATAAACGTTACTTTATAAATTATTTAACCAATTAATTATTAAGTAAATAATTACTTCTCGGTATTTTTTCATACAATCAATCGATTAAAAACTTTTTATTTTATTTTAGTTTCGAGGAAATTCTACGCTTAGATCTATTTTTAAAGAAAAAGAGATATATTTCTCTTTCAGATATGTATTTATTAAAATTCGTTTCTTTATCTTTTCCAGATAAATAAACAACCATTTCAACGTTTTTATAATTCACATGAAAAACTAATGAAAAAAATTAGTTTTGGTCCCTTTTACTCAGACAAAGGGCGACGCACATTAGTAAATCATAATTTTGTCCGACGTCTTCCTCTATTTTATATACATACTAGATGTATATAAAATAGAGGAAGAAGTCGGACAAAATTATGATTTACTAATAATATTAATACTAACGAAGAGAGGAACTTCTGATTATGATTTAAGCTGTGATGAATGATAAAACAGTACTTTGAATTCTCCACCATCCTATTTGTTAATCCTGCTACTATGTAGACTAATATCGTGCCACACTGTTTTTATTTCCAACGCATAATTCTCCTGTTAACAGGGTATCATTAACAGTTTTTAACTCGAAACCGCGACAGATCTTTTGCATAGTGAATTATTTTGACTACTTTTTAATATGATGTTAAATAAATAAATATATCTCTTTTGTGCAAAAAATTACTGAAAAAAGATATTTCATTCAAAGAAAGTAGTAGTCAGTTATTTGACGATAATTCAATCACCTGTGACAATGACTTTACAATAAATTAATAAAGGGGGAACGCAATTATAAGCGATCCAAAAGCCTTTTTTAAGTATTTTTTTCATTATTAAATAAATTATCCAAAAGGTTATTAATGTATAATTTTTCATACCATTTTTCAATAAAAATTAACCAAGCTATGTAATGCTGAGTGATGGTCCAAAAAAGATCATGGTCAGATGGCGGGACCAATTTTACAATCATGGTTCATTTGAAGGAAAAAAATAACAATTTTACTAAAAATAAAAAAAATCACTTAGGATATAATATTTATCTGGCATCAAATTGAAATATTTAACAATAGAGATGACAAAAATGAAACATCTACTAATGTATACTACATCTACAGAACTTTTTCAATATATTGTAATTATATTACCATTACTTTAAAGCAAATGTCGAGATTGAGTACTCAAACCAAGTAAAACAAATCAGCATTATAGTCAAAACCAGAAACTCTTAAATGAAAAAAAGAAAGAAACTCTTAAATTATTTTGTACAGCTATATAGTTCACAAGAGCGTACGGGTGCGGTCGAGAGCACTGAACGTGCTAATATATATTTTTGTCATTTTAAAAGGTAGCATATTCTTGAATTATTGTTGCGTGGGGAAACCATGTAGGTGACTGATAAGATATTCATTGATAGAGAATCTGGACAAATAGCGACCGCAGCTATAGATGCACCGAATAGAGAAAAGAGGAAGTGCGATGATGGAGTTGCGGTCTATAAATCCTCCGCCATAGCCTGTACGGATTATAAAGGAAGAGACGACATTATCATAGACTAAAATATTCAACACTCTCCCTTAATTAGACCCTTCTTAACAGATTATAAATGTTTATACTAGTAACACTATGGGCCTTATTGTAAGTTTACCTATATCAATTTTCATTTTACCTTACCTTGTATTTTGCACTTCATGTGTTTTACATGTCACTGAACATCTATTGACATAATAGTATTACATTAACGTGCTCTTCAAATTTTGACAGATGGTGGTCCCCAATATGAAACAGTTTACACACCATGTGCCTGTACAAAAATAACAATCATGCCACTCCAATTTCAAATTACGGAAATATGCAACTGATTTTACATTAGTTTAAGCTTTGTAAATACCTTTTCCACTTTTAATTTTTTGTTTTCCATTTTTTCAGTGGTATATGGTCAAATAAATCTTCATTATAACCCACGCAACTACTTTCTGTGACTGTCTTACATCGTTAGTTTATTTCTCGGTATTAATGTTATATTAAAAGTTGTCGAAATCTCTGTTCTTATGTTTGGTGAATACGGTTATGACTTGACGAAGATTCATTCTAAAGCATACCCTCCAGCAGAATCGCAACCTGTAATTTTGTCTACCAACTCTAATCTATTTCAGGAAGCCTCCGAAGGGCGATATTTGCCCAAATCTCACTTTGACTCCATTAGATTTACCGGGACATAATTTCTCTTATATGTTTATTTCAAGAACACTGCGTCTTTACTCTGTATAATTGTTCACGAATTGGGTCGGTACCCTTTTGTGTTTTTACAGTATACGACGAAGGTTGCCTTCCTTGCCCTAGGATTCCATTTTATTGCATTCTCTTTTGGAAGATGAACCATCAATTCAGACTTAAATACCCTCAGATGACAATTGTTTGGTTTATTTCCCGTCCGTTTCCCGACTTCCTCAGGAATGTTATATTCCAGTTCTCGTGTTGGCTTTCCATTAGAAAGATAAATAGCCACATTCACTGCTTCAATCCATTACTGCTTTGAAAAATTGGCTTTGAACAACAAGCGCTTTGACCTTTAAAATAGTGCTCAGTTCATTCTTTGGCTACTCCATTTCCTATGGGTGTGTATGGGGTAGTCATTTGATATATGATTATATATATATACACACACACATATATATATATATATATATATATATATATATATATATATACATATATGTACGACTTATTGCAAGACATAATTATAGACTATGCTACAATCACTATAATTAGACATATTGGTGAATATATCCACAAAAAATATGTTCCACCTTCAAACTCAAAGCCATGAAAAATAAAAACCGATTTGTAAGCCTAAAAATTCAAAATATTCCCATTATGTCAAATATATACTAGGCTATTCGCAAAACATTACGAATATAACTTTTCACCATTCACCTAAGGATGGTGAAAAGTAATACTCACATTTGTAAATAGTGTAATTAAATTTATATTTATGCGTAAGTATATACGAAACCCCTTATGTTTATAGGTGCCTAAGAGTTTATTGAACCCTATAGTGTGAGTTCTACCCATATTTCATCGGTTTTTAGTTATCATAAAATAGTTTGAATAATTAAATGAAAAGAGCGATATCATATCATCCCTTATTAGTCATAGAATAATCGTACACTTCACATATTTTTTTCGATTTTATCGTATGTTAACATTAATTAATTCGTTCAGTTCTTAGCACATGTCAGCTTACGTTAAAATATCAATCATTATAAAAATGACTGCATTTGTAATTGAGTAAAGAGACGGCTTGTTTGCCATGTTGTGAAGTGTCATGTGCGGGCCCTTCTAATAAATATTTCTGTCTTTATATTGACATAGTTTTATCACAGTCTATTAAAAAAAATATTATCATTACGAAATATAATAGACTTTTAAAAATAATAAGATTTAACGATAAGAGCTACATTTCATAACGAATTTTTAATGTTAACACATTATAGCTTCATTATGCAGATCCCAAATCCTTCAAAATTCTATTCCATAAGAAAACTTAGCTAAGAAACCTTTCCAGTTTCATGTTTATCTTCGTTCAACTTTATCCTTGTCGAACCTTTAGCCCTTATCGCAATAAAGTTGTAAGCCACTTAGCCTTGGGGTTTACTTACCGCTTTCATCATGCTGATCGATGATTGTGTTTCACCTAAACGGAAAGTCGATTTCAGGGGTTTTTATTCTAAATTATAAATTTATAATACGCGAATAAGCGAGAATTTCAATTAACTCAAAATATATAAATAAACTTTTTAATACATACGTTAAAGTAGGGTAGTTTTTAATATGTTCTAAAGTAGTTTTGTACAAATATATTTATTTTCTTGAGCACTTTATATTTTTATTTTATTTATATTTTTATTGTTAATAAAAGTGCAAAATGTAAGGCTAAAAATTGTACGGTTGCCTAAGTAATCAGTTTTTAATGAATCCGAAATATAAGGTGTTCAAAATAATATGTATATATATATATATATATATATATATATATATATATATATATATATATGTATATATATATATATGTAAGGCGTCTCTTTACACGTTTTTCAACGCAGTCATTTTCGCAATGATTGACATTTTTATGTATGCCAACACATTTGAAAACTGAACGTATAAGTTAATGTTGAAAATCGATAAAATTGAAAAAAATATGTGTAATGTACGATTAGACTTTCACATTAAAAATTTCACATACTCCGTGACTAATAAGTGACGTTATCGCCCTTCTTGTCCATAATTAAAATGTAATTAATGTAATTAAGTGATAATTAAAATGTAATTAATGTAATTAAGTGATAATTAAAATGTAATTAATTACGAATAGAAGTCAAACAATAAGGATTCCGTGCACATTTAGACAAATATTTATGAATTCATAATATTTTGACTTTATTCTTGAATCAAAAATTTACTCCCATTATTTGTAAAAATTAAATATTAATCTTGTAAAATATTTTCGTCATTATTTTAATAAAAAAAGCGTGTAGTGCTTTCAATAAAATTTAAACCATTTATCAATTGATTTGTTAAAATGTATTATGGAAATCAGGAAAATCGATATGTTCGTATGTTGGGGAAACGAATATGCACAAATATTACTTTATGAATAATAATTACTTCGTCACCCCGTCACCCGTCACTTAACTTAGTATATGGAAACAGACAGCTTTCGACACAAGTAAAAAATAAAGCCTGTTCATCTGAAAGGAAGATACTTCGTGAAACGTAGTGAATGGTTCCTTGTAACGAATTTCTTTGAAATGCCTCCTTGTAGCGAATTTCTTTCAATTTCATGACCCGTTTATTATTATTTCATTTGAAAAGTTGTTTATAATTATTTTAAAAAATATTTATTACAAATGTATTGTTATTTTAAATTATAAAGTAATTTTAATCTAATTCACTTAATAAAAATATTTATATTTACCATCAGTAACAAAGAGTCCGTTCTATTTCATTCGTGTGGCATTTTAATTCCACTATAACTTATATTACTCAGCCTTTACCTCGACACGCATTATGTGAAAGCTCCACAATGCACATCCATTATCATGCTGAAAGCTACTAACATTCTTTTGAAATCGAATTTATACGGCTCCTGGGGAAGCAGGCTCATGAATATTGCAATGCACCTTTCATATTTTATTCATAGAGTTTTCTTTTTCTATTTTAAATATTACGCAATTTTCTTTGCATAATGTTTTAATGTTTGAAAATTTGTATTGCGGTTAAAAGCAAGCCAGAGAAAAATATTTTAAGCGGAAAAAGACATTTTTACAAAAATCAACAAAAGCGTAACTTAATTAAATTCCCACGTGAGTTTTGTCTTATTTCCAATATTAATTAATAATATCAAGTAGTACGCAGAGTTTTATAAGATCTTAAATACACTTTAATTACACGCAATTCACATGGTATCTCTCATCAAAGTAACTTTAAACACAAGCGTAAGATTGAAAGTTGACGATAATATTCCATAGTCTTTTTTTAAATTTTGACTTTGACGTTCTGTAACCATAGAAATTACATGGGAAATCTGAAACAATTTATAGAAATATTCTTCTATAATCTATTAAAATTACACAATATTTACAACACCGAACTTTGCGTACTCAAATATACAATTAAACAATTTTGATAATTTTTGGATTTCGTGTCACAAAGAGAAAAAAAACGGGATCCTTGTAAAATCACTTCCCTATCCGTCCATCTATTGGTCAGCCACAATTGATCAGGTTTATCACAAATCGTTTAACATAGAAACTTGAAATTGGTTATAAAGCATGTCATATGGATTACTCACATACAAAAACATTGAGGAGAAATAAAGTGTATTTATAAATAACACGTAAAAATGTAAAAATATTTACATGAAAATCTCTAAGAGGCAAATAATATTAATAAAGAAATATTGCTCAAATGTCAAGTACTATTGTTGAAATAGTCCACAAAAATACGTTCCCCCAATCTCCGAAATGGTTAAAACAAAATTACGAAAAACAATTTTATTGGAAGTTTATTTCAAGTTTACCGCTAAACTATAACGATTATTTTAAATTTCAAATTCTTTTTATATTTTCATGGTATATTTACGCCTGTATAACATAAACTGGACGATATATTTATATGGCCAAAATAATGTTAATATTCGTAAATGATTTTATATAAATAACATTTACTCTTAAATAGTTATAGGTTTGTAATTAAGTATGGAACACTCGTTCCGCGAATTTTAGTCGTACTTAATAGGTTTTATTCGTTTATTTAATTAACTATGCTTGCGGGAAATAAAATATACTATCACCAGCAAATCTTTTGATAAATTTATCTGGGTACTTTTTTACTCTTTATTTTACCACAAACTCCTTGTACCACGCTATTGTGCTATTGCAAATGCTCCAGGACTTTAACAACATGAATAGTGCTTTAACAAGATTAATACTCATACGTTCGTGTTATCATAGAAAATTAATATGTTTTGGAGCAGCAATTATTTGATAGCTATAGCTATCAGGTACGATTACAACGAAAGGTCTTATGACACAATATTGGTATAGCTCTCATGGAATTTTAGTAGTGAAATGATTTGTTATACTTGAAATTAAGGATAACTTAATGGATAATCTATAACACCATACTTAATGGATAATCCATAACACCACAGAAAAAAAATATGTCATTAGGTTTAAAACATTTCTACGGAACAGATGACTTAATTTCTGTTAATCTTGTTATTATCCATTTACAAGAAAAAAATTATGAAGATTCGTGACATAGTAATATGGCGCTGAAATAAACATATCCCATAAACATAATCAATCACACAGTGCTAGTGCCGACGACCACATCGTATGGGTCGTAAAATTTCACCGTATTGATGTTGGTTTGATTGTAGTGTATTTGATTATTTTCTTATTTCACAAATTACAATTTCAAGGTGCAATTTGACAAAGAGAGAAAATTGTTTTAACAAGTCTTGAAAATTGAATGGGTTATGAAAGTTTGAACTTTGCATTTAGACAAGGACAGCAATAATAAATTATGTCATTTTTCAAAAATAAATTGTGAGCGAATGAAATAAAATGATATTTCCACCCTAACCCTACCATTAATTTAATTAGTTTTCTTTAATAAATTTGTATATTTTTCCCACTGATGGCTTTTAAATAACTTTTATTTTCATGATGTTTAAATAAAAACAGTGTATTAAGGAGTACGTAAGTATGCAATTAAATAACGAATGTTTTCGTTATTCATATTAAAATAACACATAACGTTCAAGAAACAAAAAATTCGAATATTATTAACATATCGTTAGTGTTAAATCGATAAAAATATACACCACCCTTAACAATTTCAAAACTAAATAAAGTAATGATTTTTTAATTAATTCCTCCCCATAATTATGAACGTGGTTATATAAATTGAAAAAAAAAATCTCGCTATTATTTTTGACACTGAGAATATTATATTTCATACCAATAATGTATTACATTATTTTATCTACATTAACATTGTTCTGGCATGACATCAGCCAATACTGGATAAAATCAGCTGTCTCCTTTCTCTCTTAATATCTTATAGAAATCTCTACTCTTCACATTAATTTCTAAATAGGAGGATCCAAAATGTAACTTAATACTTTTCTTTTCAAGATATCTTTTCGAATACGTACAAATCCGATGCTTGTAATACAAACAATGTCGAATATTTTAAAATCGACGTCTAATTAGTCTCACAGAAATGAGAAGTTATTACGACGACCATAAAACAAACCTGTAATTAAATATCAACACAAGCGCTTTGAATAAAATGTAATTTTAAGAGAGATAACGTAAAAAGGCAATTCGCTTTTAGAATAATTTACAAAGAACGGAAGTTGGGAAGTAATAATAAAGACCTTTTGTGGTATTCTTTTACTTTCTCGCTTATTCCGTTATTCATTTTTTCACAACCAGGTGAAATATTTCTATTTCAAATCTTTTATCTTTTAACATTTCTGTGCAACAGCAAATTTAACAAAATTATTTTAAAAGTTCGATAAGAACATATTGTCATGGATATTTTAATAAATAATATGTAGATCGGTCAATAAAATGACTACGCATTTGGCAAATTTGCTTTGAATGCTATTTAATACCAACTATGATTTTAGCATAATAATTTTCATTTTAGTTTCGCAAATTATTCAATAATAACTTCGCTGAAAATCACACTAATGCATTCAGCAATCTCCTTCCGGGTGTACAATTTTGCTATGATTTTGACATAAGGTAATTTGCAACATTAAAGTGTTTTGTCTAACTACAACCCTTTGGATTATACCATAATTTTCAATTCTTTTTTCACGCTAGAAACATGTTGGTATTCCCAACACACTGTTTATTTTTGAAACCAGGTTTTAACAAATTTGTCTCTCCAACCTCCTTCTAGCGACGGTTTCCGTAATAAATGACCCTTGTCACACAATACCACTATTGTGTAATCAGTAATATTAAATGTTTGCTGACGATGCGACATTAACAATCTAAAATAGAATTTCCCGTCCTTCCCAATGCTCCTCCCCCATCATGTTGTTAACCCCTCAATCCCAAAACTATTGAAAAATGATTTGAAATCACAAAAAGCTACTTAATAACACTTGCTGTAAAACGTTCTTCGAAATAATAATTTGTTACTAATATTGTTTAATTTTATATTAGATTAGATTAACTCAACATTTAAATAAAACATTTTATTCATTTTTCCTCTAATTCAAGAAAAAAAGTGATAAACTATGATACAAAAAAATACTCATAAATCGGAAATATTTTTAGAAGCAAAATTTTCATTGTCTAATGAAATAGTTATTTAACATAACAACACATTTTTTTATTATATTAAATTTAATTAATTGCCTAATTTTGAATTTAAATAAAAGTAAACGAAATAAAGCATTTATTACAACCAAATGAAATAAAAATAACACCACGTGAGCAAATAAAATGAACTGTGTAAAACCGAAAATTTATATTCACAAAGTAAATTTCAAGAAATAAAAACATGGGATAAAGGTGAAGAAAGTTCATGAAGTGACATATTTCTGAACATCCAGTGTTAGTTCAGATAATGCTGCGTTTCATTTTCACAGGCATAACTGATTGGCCGAAGTAGTTTATCAAAAGACGCACTATAGATTTCGTCCCTAAAAAGGTTTAAAGTTACATTTATCGTTTATTAATTTATCAAGCCATTTTATATATAGGGTGAATCCGTTAGATAGGGCCGTACGGGAGAGATGCTAACGGACATATTTTGCTAAGCGGCGCTGCGTTGCAGTTAGTTTACTTTGTACAGCGCTCATGAGCAACAGCTGATAAAAATACTGCGCAAAAAATTATAAAAATTGATAAAATAAGCTTTGTTTTTTAAAGTCTAAAATGTCTATAAATGTTTTGCATGGTTCATTTAACATTCTGTAATACTATTTTTGTGTTGATTATTTGTGTTCCTGGGTGTTAATTGTATTTTAACTTCAAAATGGCAGCCAGTTTGTATTAATAATTATTGATATGACCCTCTTATATGTATACGCATAGGAGAAATGGTCGTATGAAATTAGTTTAAGATGGTCTTATTAACTTATGTTATTTTTAATATAATTAATGTCTGTCAATGTCAATGTTGTCAATATTAATGTCTAATGCCTGTTTAATTCTAATACATGGCATCTGTCACAAGTACCAAAGGAAAGTTGTCGCTACGCTTGAAAATTGGAGTCAGTGTAAGCTGCTATTAGCTGTATTAAAAATATAAAAATAAATCTTTATAATATTTCTATATAAAACTGACAATTGCAATAAAGGACCAATGGGACCAGCATCGATGTTTGGGGCCGTAAATTAAAAAAAAACTTGCCCAGACACATTAAAATGATACGAGAAATAAGTTTCCCGTTAATAATAAAGGATGTGATAATAATTGCCCACTAGTTTGCTAAATAGTTAAAGTTAAAACATCAATTTAATAAAACCGAGGAAATGCACATGTAAATGCAATGCAAATGCAATGCACATGTATACAATACAATACAAATGTTTTTGCGAAGAAACCCGAATATTTTTTGAGAAAGTCTGAAGGAGTGTCATCATGAAGGGCAAGAATAAAAAATATTAATTTGAAGATGGCATGCTTCCTAGTTCTCGTGTTTTTATGTCCAAAAAATCTGCTTATATTACCTCACCAATATCTTCAGAATAGTTTAAAACTCATTTTATGCCGAGGAATCCACTAGGAAATGTTTTACTGCTGCTTGACAGACATCCGTCCATCAATCCATCCATGACGGACTCCGTGCATTATATTTCGGTGGAAATGCTTGAATACGCTAATCAAAACGAAATCATTATATTATCTATGGCAAGTCATACTTCTCATTACTTACAACCCCTTGATCGGGCAGTATTTAAATCCATCAATTATAATTATTATGAACAAAGCCGACTATGGATAATCCATAATTTAAGACGCCGAATTACTAGACTGATATTTGGAGCATTACTGAATAAGGCCTCAGGCAAATTGGCTTCAGCAGTAAACGCTATTTTTTAATTTAAGGCAAATAACGTTCCATTTAATCCTAGAGCTACGCCGGATTATACTTTCTTTGACTCACTTGCTGAGCCAAGCTCTCATCCAAATCTACCTACGTCATTACCTATAATAACCGTAAACCCAGAAAATATTAGCACTGAACCAATACTAGGAACATCCGCTGAACAAAATAGTGACAATGATAATGGAACACCTTGAATCTTAAAAGATATATCTCCTATTCCACAAAAGCAGGTAGAAGCATGTAAGGGTAACAAGTAAGTTGATAAGCTTTTGACTTCCAATGATCATATAGGAACGAGAAAAATCAATGTAGAAAAAATATAAAAGAAATTGAGCGTAGAGTTAAGCGAGAAAAATTAAACGTAACAAAGATCAAAGAGAAAATGACTGATGAACTCGTTATAGTAAGAAAAAGAAAAGCTATCTGACAGAATTCTGTAAATAGTTCCGATCAAGAGGAACCAATATTATGTAATACCTCGCTCGACGAAAACATGGAAAATGAAGCAAATAATAGTGCTGGATGCGGTGAAAATTATTATGAAACCCATCTTATGGAAGATTGGCTTCAATAATTAATTTATGGATACATGAAAATTGCACTTGTTATGAAAACATGTGCTCCAAATGTGCACAAAATAGGAAAAATATCCAATAAGAATCAATAACTGGAAAAGGCAAGGGGATAGGCAAAAGAGCACTGGTCATTTGTCCCGTACTATTAAGGTCGACTTATTCTGATATACCGGATGAGATGATCCGTTCTTTTTTTTTTTAAACATTTATTTTTGAATGTTTTTAATATAAAAGACTGTATTTTACATTTCTTTAAAGACTTATCAATAATTATTTCACTAGTAATAAACGCTTGATTATAAAAACAATATTTTTTATTTTATCGCGCCTCAAAAAACTATGGCCATCTCTAAAAAATTTACTCTATACGCACACACAGATACACACATGTATGTATATATTATCTTTCAAAAACCTTCCCAGGCGAGACAAAAGTATTTTTCAATTTTAAAACCTATATTAACAGAAGGCCATTGCTGTTGCTTTATGTTTGTAGTAAAATATTTGATAACTCATTGCCGTGGTGTATCGGGTTGATCACAAGGCATACGGCCTTTGACGTCGCGGTATATTGCGGGGATCCAAGTTCGATTCCCGGCCGCTCGTCGTGTGGGGCTGGACTGATGTTCTGGTTGGCTGTAAGAAATTGTTCTCGTAGCAGTAAGTTCGCCATATGATTCAATTATACACATTAAAGTTTATAAATAAATAAATAGTAGCAATGCATAAACTGGTTTCCTATATAGTGTAAAGAATTTATAAAAAACCTAAATATATAGACTTAGATTACTTAACTATATAGAGTCAACATCCATATAAAATTATTTCAAGTTTAAAAGTTAACAAAGTTTGCATGCTTCGACACAGCCTTCGAAAATTAGATGTTATTTCAGCTGATAAATTTAAAAAAAGCTCTAATTTTCAATTTCTGAGTATTATTTGCAAACTTAGAATATTAAAGGTTAATTATATATTAAATTCCACATAATGTTACAATTTTGTTGTACATTTTTCCATATAAAAAGGCATTTCAATGATAAACATGGTATTGTATATTAAATTCATAATTTAAAAATTCTGAGTAAATCATTTCATTACTTTAGAAATCAGTCAACTAAGTACAAATTTAAAATTCCTGAAGTCATTCAGGTTAGAATAGGCACAAAGTCTGCCAATTTCCTTTTTTCGCAAAATTTTAAGAAAATATGATTTCAAGGTAGCATCTTCGATAAATTCAAAAGCTGACCATATTATTTCGTAATGCAAGTACGAAAATACTCAAGTAATCAATTCTCGCAGTGAATAAAATGGAGTGGCCTAGTTCACGCCCTCTCAGGACCGAACTATGATGGACTATTTTCTCTGAAGCACCGTGAAGCAAAATTTTTTGTAACTCTCATCGATGCTAGTTGCCAATGTTTTCAGCGGACCACTTCTTGTTCGATTATAATGTATATATTTAGATAACCCTTGAAGAGTCAATTTTTATATTTCTTAATATTATATGTCAATCTGCCAAATAATTTAACGGATATACATACAAAATCGTAAAATACATAAATGGCTAAAAGAAATACACGCGTTATGAAATTAGTATCCAATTTATGGGAAACATTTCATTTTTTAAAAGAAATTACAAAAATTGAATAACTTCATTAAGAATCTATCAATAAAACATTTTGTCTCTGTAATCACGATACCTTTTCACCCATTGTGTTTCATTCATATCACATATCTTCTTTTCAAATTTAGTTTTTCGTCATCTAAAATGTTGACATTGCAAATGAATATACGTGACGACGTATTAAGGACAACTTCATTCGTAAATACGGGGTCGTCAAGAGAACTCCGCTGATGAAATCTACTTAACTAAATTTAACCAACTTAGAGGAGTAAATAGAATTATTAAGTTTAGACGCGAAGTCGAGATATTTGCCGAGTTAACGAATGAATCGAGCTATTTTTCGAAAATAATTCCGGGAGTGCGCTTGTCGGCAGGTAAATCTTTGAAAGAAAAAGAAACTCATTTACGTTTCCGTCATAATATTATTCAACCTCGCGTGTCCTATCGCTCACTTTGTACTGACAGATTTATCTTTTACTGTCTCGTAACGAAATCAAATATTCATGAATTCCAAATTTAATATTTCTTTCCGACGAGAAGAGTGTACTTGTTGGGATCGAACGTTGTATATTCATAAAATGTTTATTACGTAGAATATTTTATTTATAAAATATCTAAAGTGTTTTCAATTTTTATAACACTTTATTATTTTGGAATACAAAAATTTAAAGTAAAATTTAGTATATTTTGTAGCCGTTATTTGCCAAAAACTCATTAACATTTGTATAAAAAAAAATCAAAAAAGTGTGGCAACTTAATTTTGCTGCTGAGTCATTAGATATAGAATCTGTGTTTATTCTAAAAACTTAGATATTGTCGTCTTTTTTTTTTAAATTTAAACTCTTACATTTTTGTATTTATTACGGTAAATTAGATGTGAACGTATATATTTGGATTGTACATGAAAGAATTAAGAAAAAAAAATGAAACCAAAAAAATAATTTTTCGTCATAAAATCAATCAATTGTAATAAATTGTATGTACATTTGAAAAATATCTCGTATGAATTGCATAGAATAGTAACCTAGTGTAGAAAAATGGAATTGATTGTAAATAGAAAACGCAACTAAACTGCCTTATGTACAAATATGTGCAGATATTGAACTTCTTTGAAACATGCTCAATCATCAAATGATCTCGCGCGGCTTCAATTGATTGATCTGGCTTTTAACTTACTCCTCGGCACTAATAAAGTTTACTCGGAATACCTCGTATTAAGTTATTGACTTGGGGTAAAATTTCATGCGCGTTTGCTAACTTGCATAAACAAGTATGTTTTAACAAGCGTGCACAGAATTTAACTTACAAATCAATAAAATGATTTATATATATACACTTTATACATGTATAAATATATGTAAAGAGTATAGAAATACAAAATAAGTTATTGATTTAAGAATCAAATTCCGATGAATGTAATAGACTGTGCTTGATTTATCTTTGTTTCATTTTGAAAATGTCCTTATTCTAATCCAAGAATAATATAAACCAAGGCAAATCAGATACTGGAGTACTATTTAATAACAAATGATAATTAAATTTAAAATAAAAACTAATATTCTATTATAGCCTATTTGTGTCGATTTTTATCAAGAATTCAAATGCAAAATTAGTATAAGAATAAGAATATAAGAAACTATGTGAATGTAATAATTTTCCTGGAAAACAAAATAAAAAACTAAAGTGAGGCTTGGGCGCGGGCGTGCGCGCTCCTGGCGGGGGGCGGGGTTGTGGGCACGCTCCTTGAGGCCGGCGGGTGGGCGCGTGGTCTTGCGGACGGACGGACATAGCGTAACTGCGAGTCATTTAAGGAAAAGGATTACAGTATCATCACCAATTAATTAAGACGTAATTTTATTAACACGTCTTTCGTATCAGCACTTCCTCACAGATATTGAATTGTATCTTAAAATCTAGGATCAGATTTTAACTTAATAATAATTTATTATTTGTCTCCATAAATGTATAAAATCAATTTTTTTCCGTTGCTTTTTTATGAAAATCTATTTTGTGAAATTGTGTTTAAATTAATCGTGTCTTAATTAAAAAAACTTGCATAGTCAAATTCATGTGTTCTAACATTTTTGCGTGTGATATAAAACCCTCAATATATCAACTAAATTAATTTATCAACAAATATATTACTTGTTGTCAGCTTCGTGATTATGGTTTACTGCGTAGAATAATATTTAGTTAAGATTCAGGAACAAGATACTATCAATAGTCTACGTCACATTGTGAAAATTTATAACATTTCATTTTAATTTTTTTGGGTTATTTTTTAACTTTAACTTAGCTCAAAATTGAAACAAATAACTTTAAAAAATTCAGTATGCGTATGTGTGTGTGTGTGAAATACATATTCTGAAACATCAATACGTTGTTGCTTATATCTTTGCAAAAAAGTAAAAATAAAAGCAGATACTAAAGAAAATTGAAGGTGCACATAGCCTTCGGACTGTATGAAAAACTTTCGCTTAATTATTCAACGAAGCACTGCTCTGAAATATTTTTTTCAAAGAGGGCACTACGAAACAAAACAAAAATGGAATCCTATTACACAGTATTGTACGTCGACCCACCCGCAAAATGCAAACAAAGATCCGGCTGTTCATTTGCTTTTCCGCAAGAAGCGAATTTTTCCATCCCAATTTTCTTTTACGTTAAACGAAGCCGTGGCTATATTAGCGTACAATTTGTGTTAACGTATACGGTTATTTTCATTGTTCTTTTGGCTGTTATGTGAAGATTTCATAGAGCATTTAAAAAATAATTGGACGTAACGTAAATTTAACACACTATTTCTCTTAAATGGAAAGTCGCCTGGATATAGCAAAATTACTACATTTAAAATTAATGCTATCTATTTACTTATTTTAGCTTGCTATAACCTACTAACTGAATTCTTATATTATCTAACTAGTTACAATTTGTTAGGACTATCTTCGCTCGTCCTTGTGATACACTTTACAAAAAAAAACTATTACACGTCGAGATTTGAAATTAAATACAATTATCGGCATATTTTGTGATACACTTTACGAAAAAAACATTACACGTCTAGATTTGAAATTAAATACAATTATTTACGATAATATTGAGGTGTATCGATATGACGTCTATCATTAATCTAGTACAGAAATCCTTTTTCACAAAAAAATATTGATAACCCGGTGTTGTATCGTGAAGACCGCCGGTCCCCAAGCATGATATTTTTTTAATAGTCTAAGCATCGTGCGTAGTCGTCCTTTTAATTAATCTTATTACATCGTTTCTCGCGGCGGGTGCCAGACATTCAGCGCTGCAACACTTACCAAGACGATACCTTCGTCTTGGTACACGTGCTACGGTATACAGGGACCTCACGATACCAGCTACATATGTTTTTTTGATACTGAATTTTTTGATTCTGATACTGAATCACTGGTCGTTAGTCATTCAAGAGAAGAATATGGCGATGGTGAATGAATTAGTAGTTGTGAAGAGCACCCAACTTACGATTCGGATGATATTGAGGAACTGGGTTCCAATATTCAAGCACGTTCTTCAGAGAATGAAGATGAACATGCTGTAGGACCTATTCAATCAAGTTATTATAGAAATAATAAATACAAACTGTCGAAGTATACAACAGCACCTTCACGTGCTCGTCAACAAAACATTAAAGGACAAAGACCTGATTTGATTGATCCAGCTGCATCAAAAATTGAAATTACTCGCAAAGATTCATTTGAACAGTTTATAGATGCACAATTAAATGAAACTACGTGATGTAGTATTATTTCTACTTTCTTTAATTTCTTTACCACGACCTACAGAACCATGTTCTGTAACAAAAATTAAAGCTTTTATAGGCCGTTTGCTATTGGCCGGAAAATGAAGATGTAAAATCTTTTTCGGCTACAGATGGAATAGGTCGTGACATTTTAGAGCTACCATATCTTTGAAAAGATTATGTCATTTTGGCAAATCTTCGATTCGATGATATTGCATTAAGAGAGCAATGAAGGACTATATGTAGATCATGCCATCAATTATTTCTGAAGTTTTCGATAATATATATAGAACATGGTCAAAAAAATTAAAACTGCAGTTATCTTCTCCAGTTTTTTGATTAACCAGAAACATAACATCAGATAACTGGTTCTTCGGTGGAACTGATAGATGCATTGCTCGAAAGGAATTGACCTACGTTGGAACTTTTAGGAAAAACAAAGGTGTGGATTACAACTTTGTTTTTTCTATCAAAATTGAAATCTCATAAGCATCGTGAACCTAGAACTTCTGTTTTTGTATGTACAGCTTACCTAACACTAGCTTCTTTTGTACTGAAATAATCAAAGTGTAATAATCATGTGAAAAAAATGAGAAAAACAAATTTAACGGGATAATATACAACCTATGTCCATCCTGAATGTCTTTTCCAACTATTAGTGAAGGAATTTTAAAAATCGGATGAGTAGTTTTGGAGATTATCTCCTACAAGCAAATTTATAAACTGTTACACTTTTTTAACGCCCTGAACTTCTGATTTTACTCCTCATAAAACTTCATACCGGGCGCTATAAATGAAAACCGATTCTAAAGGAGTAATCTCCAAAAACTAGTTGATTACTTAAAACGAGTTTATTGTTTATCATTTATTAAGAACACCCTCAGTCACATTGTTAAAACTTGCTTGCTAAAAGCAAACTTTGTTTGGCGGCTGCGTGGCCCGACGATGCCAGTTACGTATATGGAATAATAAGTTACCTATATGGTATTGCTAACGCTGTCTTGAGTTGACTCCTGATGTTTCTGAATGTCACTAGCCATTCTTTCTAATTATCCTAAAGTTTGTACATATGGCAGAGTGCATTAACAAAACAATTGAACTGAATTGGAATTGTTGATATAATTTTATGAAATAATTAAAATCATTAATAACTGGAACAATTTAGGGTATATGTTCGTCAAACATATAAAGCTGTTACTAAATGAAATAATTTAAGTGCATATATTCTGTTACCTTAAGTACTTAATTTGTTATTTCAAGTACTTAATTAACTGATGTATTTTTACCATTATTTAAATTATTTCCTAGTTTGTATTATTACAGCGAAAGGCTACGATCGTACGTTAACTGGTCCGGTCGTAAAGAGCGCGAATGTAATCGTCCCTTAATGCGTGATGCAATGGAAGGACAGAAAATAAATCTAGTTAATGAATAATGCTCACACTCCTGTGAAGATAATGCTCACACTTTTGAGTATACACTTAATTTTAAAAGGTAAATTTGGATATAGCGAACAAATCATCAATTTTCATCAATATGTTACGAATTTTACTACTGCCTTACCTCATTCTATTGATACATTTAAAATATATTTTGTTAAGAGATGTAGCGGTAAAGGGTATAAATAAAGATTTTATTGTAAATCATAATAATATTAGAGCTGCTTTGAAGTATTTTCAAAATGTTAGTCCTTGGTATCATGATATTATCATTGATGATATCATGATACCAATGGTCGTTTTTCAACGACGATATCTAATCAAGAAAAATAACATCTTCTATTTAATTTAGATATTGAAGATAATTGTCAAATACATTATTGTAGTTCTTGTTGTTGTCGTCGTGTCCACATGAGATGAAGAAGATCTCATATGGAAAAATGGTTGCCAGAGCCTCGAAAGGTTGGACTTCTCCGGTCCCGCTTGATAAGCTCCGGGAATCGAAACCGATTCCCGGCCGCTCATCAAGCAGGACTGGAGAAAAAAATCCATTATTAAATAATGTTTATGAATCTGAAGTTCCAACGGTAACCTTTCAATTATTGTCGCAATTAATATATTTATTGTCGAAATTAATATAACTGGATCGGCATGATTGATTTTCGATTACGCAGAGCTATCCGTTAAGACAAGATTAACCATTTACTTATACCTTTTTTGGCGATATAAATCAGTTATCACCTGTTAATGACCTTTCACTTTTGAATGATTACACTAAAGGTAGTGAATACCTTTATGCAGTAAATTTTTTATTTACATGAAATATACAAAAGTATTTTGTTTTCAACAAGTACTTCGAGATATACTTAATTAGTAACGGTGAATGTACGGTGAATGTATATTCCAACTGTTTGCTGTTTTTCAAATGCAAAATCAGCAAGTGCAGAAATATTAGGTTTGAGCCATTCATAGTTTTATAAATTGTGGATAAAGTTTTCTTTCGTTCTACTTTATGAATCGAAAAAGAATTAGCTTTAGGTTATGTTGAAAATATAATTTATGAAGGAAATCATGGTCCATGGAATACTGATCAAATAACATTAGGTTAGGTTAGGTTAGGTTAGGTAAGGTTAGGTTAGGTTAGGTTAGGTTAGGTTAGGTTAGGTTAGGTTAGGTTAGGTTAGGTTAGGTTAGGTGAGGTTAGGTTAGGTTAGGTTAGGTGAGGTTAGGTTAGGTTAGGTTAGGTTAGGTTAGGTTAGGTTAGGTTAGGTTAGGTTAGGTTAGGTTAGGTTAGGTTAGGTTAGGTTAGGTTAGTAATTACGGTTTGTTTTGAAAATAATTCTCATTCAACTTATAATAATAAGAGTTGTGTTCAAAACAATTTCCATTACAACTGACATTCGCAATCACAATTCACAAATCTCAAGATTTAACATAAAATAAAGCCGTGCTTGTACAACTTCCAATTTAATTACAAAATTTGGTATTAGCATTTTATTATCACTATGCTATTCTACTTGTAAAAATGCAACATTTCAAGTCACAGGTCATTCTGAATGGCAGCAAAGACTTATTACCCCTATATTTTAGGTGTTTTTTTCGATGAAGAACCTAGCCCTATGAATTCTTAAGCTTTCCGGTATGTCCAATAGTGCATATGACATTCGTCGTGATCTTATTTCTTTATTTAATTCCTTGTCTATTAATTCCTTTTTTTTACAAATAGTGCTCGATTTTTCATTATGTACTTTTGTAACTTTTTCTTGCAAACTGTAAATACTAGTAATGGAGCTAATACGTAGATATCTTAAAAAACAAGAATATATAGATGCGTAGATTGTAAAATTAGAGAAGTACTTCAATTCCAAAAAAAAAACAGGAATTCCTCACTTTAAAAGAATGCGATAAGAAAATATTTCTGGAAAAGAAAAAAAATACCGAGGAAGCCACTATTTTCTGCATTAATCTCTATAGCAGCCAGTTTACAAAAGATTACAGAAGATCAAAAAAGGAGTCACACGCCCCTAGTAAATAATCCCAACCACATTCTTACCGAAACAGGTAACTAAATCCACTAATACCTTTTAGAATAAAAATTCCGTAAATACTGAAGGAACGCCAGTAAACTTTTAAAAATAGGAGGCGATTATTTAGATGCTGTATAAGCTGACTTTTTCAATAACATCTAAGCAAAAGAAGGAGTTCTCGATCATTGGTTGACTTTGACTTCAATACTGCTATATAAAAAAGGCTCTAGTTTATTATTGACCCATAATGTTGCTCCTGAGCAACATATATATATATATAGTTTTGTCAAAAGTTTTACTTTCAAGATTGACACCAATCCTGGGTTATTAACAAACAGTTGATCATACTGATTTCAGTATTTATGACTACCTACAACATGTCATGCAACCGTTATTAGAAATGGTCTAACTGTACCAACGGCCTCTATATATCGCTTTCATAGGTTTAAAAAAAGCATTTAACAGAAAAATCATTAATTTATAGAATATGTTTTCTGTAACGTAATTCTGAATATGGCAAATGTCAGATACAGACGTGGTCACAACTATATACCATTAATTAAAAATTTATATACTAGGAGTTCTACAAAAATTTTACTTTAGAACTGCTTTTTCCATAAAGAGAAGAGTAATATAGGCTGACTATCACCTAAACTATTTAACTCATTGCTAAATTATGTTTTTTGGCAGTTTCAAATGGGATGGAAGAAGAATTAAAATAAATGGCAGATTTACACACTTTCGCTTTGTAATTGGTATTACTCTTTTCAATGAAAACTACAAGACATGTTCTTAGAGTTCAAGAATAATTATAATCTGGCTGGCCTTTTTATGAAGAAGAAAATAAAAAAGTTATACTGAACACGGAATTATCACTCAACAACATACTTGAATGTAAAATTCTAGAAACTGGGAACGATTTTACTTACCTCAAAGAAAATATTAATTTGATCCAAAAACAACAGAAATAAGGATAGCAAATACTCTGAAATAATATTGACAATTGAAATTTATATTTTATAACAGAACAGTTATCAAACGACACAAACAAACGTTTTTGACATATGCCTATTTCTAATCCTAATTCATGAAGTAAAAACGTAGGCGTTAGTCAAGATAAAAGAATAAGTTACAAAAGTACATAAAGAAAAATCGAGCAATATTTGTTAAAGTTGCAACTGATAGACAAGAAATCAAATAAATAAGTTAGGACCAAAGTCACAGACTCTGTTGGACATGCTGGAAAGCTTAAGTAAACATATGCTGGCTGGGGGGATATCGAGGCGATCGTTGAACGAGGGGAGTACCGTATGTTGCCTGCGCTATGCACCACATTCGGCGGCACACTGAGTTTTAACAATTCCGAAACTTCTGCATACTTAAGACCAGATTCTCCACCGAAAAAAACAACGTAAAAATATAGGTGGTAAGTCTTTGCTGCCATTTGAGATGACATGTAACTTGAAATGTTTTATGTTTAATATGCATAGTGATAATAATATGCTAGTACCAAATTTTGTAATTAAATTGGAAGTTGTTGAAGCACGGCTTTATTTTATGATTTATGAAGTTTTCAGAGTGAATTACAACTAAGATGAACTTTCAATGTTTTACCGCCTTGGGGTTATTGTAATTCATTCCTGTAGTAACCATTGGTATTAAGAATTATACGTATTTTCCGTCCGGCGCGAGCGGTAAAAGCCTTGACAAAGGAAATTGTTCTTTTAATCAGTCCTTTATAACAACCTAAAATACCTTTGGGGAGGTTTAGAAGCTAAAAGTAACTCAGATACACAAAGTTGAAACTAGTTCAGGCCGATTGAATATTCAAAGTTACAGAAGTTGGTTTTATGACGCCGTACTATTTTTCTTATGCATTTTTCTCGGAACTACTTTTTTCAAACTGGTGTCCAAAATACCTCAAGATCTATACGATTTCGTTAAAATTTATAACACATATTTCTTGTAATATTATCTAAGATTTTTTGATTGGGTATTTTTTCCTATGCTTCATAGTAGCTATTACTTTTCTAAATAAGAAAAAAATTATTTTTTATTTTTCTACCTATTTTTAAAAGATCATTTTTTATTTTTTTTCTTCTTCGTTATTATTTCAAATTATTCATAATAAAAATTATATATATATATGTATATATATATATATATATATATATATATATATATATATATATATATATGTATTTAATAGCTGCGTCGAAAAAAAAATACCTATTTTCCTGATGGCTAAAGTGGAGTGACTAGTTAGTATTTGTTATATAATTAATGAATCAATAACGATAAATGAATATAAAAAAGTGGCTGCGAGCCGAAGTATGTATTATTTCTGTGTGTTTACTATTTCTTGTAGATAGCATCATTATAGTATTATCGAGTCTAAATAGATGGTACTGAGACCATGGCTACGGTTAATTTTGCAAATATATCTGATGTTATTGTGGACTGTTGATTTTGAAAATACTTCTTAGGGTATGAAAGATATTTTTACAAATTGTTTCATATTTTAAACCCATTGTCTCTTATATTCCACTAATCGAATGTCACTCGCTACAGTCGTTCCTCAAGATAGTATGTCATTCATTCTGCAAACACGTAATTAACTTTATGTATCAACATTAAGACATTAACTTTGTGTATTTTTATCAGAGAGTACAGTACAGTGATTTTTATCATGGTGTCTTTTTGAATGTTGGGGTCTCGCAGTAATTATATTCAAGAGTTATGATCAATTTGACAAAATATTTCTTATGCCATGACTTTCATAAATTATTTTAATTTTTAACTCTATTGTACCTTTTATGCTAGTAGTGGACTCGTGGTTGACATTATTCCAAGAATGTTTGTTGTTTAATGGACAAATCTGTAGATCTATATTTATGATAGACGGAAATGAGTCGATAAGTTATAATTGTATTTGAAAAGGACACTATTTAGAACATTCAGATCCATTAACGAATGATACTGACGAGTTCGTTTTTATATTTTGCGTAATAATGATTTTTGTATTTTAACATTTAACAATTCTCTTTGATAATGCATGTTGCAACTCTTCTATATTTTAATTTTACTGAATTTAACTTTTGCATCAACCATTTAGTTCTACACAATAAGCGTCTAAGAAAGCACTCTTTGATTTTTTTAACTTTTCATTATTGTTTAAAATTTATTTTTAAGTACATTTATTTTCCTTTATACTTATTTAGATATTTTTTAGTTAATAGAGAGTTGTCAATAGAGAGCTTTCATAAATGCAACTAAGCATTCGACTAAAACCAACATCGGACGACACTTTATTTTCCAATTTTAACTGGCTTTCACTATTATTTTTGTAATTTGACTTTAAATCTCGTTAAAAATAGAATTATTAATGGGATTTAAATAAACTATGATTTAACTAGTAATAAGAGAAAAAAATATTTTATTTCTGTTTATCCATACACACGGCTTACGAATAAGGCTAACAACACAATACTCTCGGCTGTATAGTTTAAAATATATTAATCACTCCATAATATACTATTAATTTAAAAATGCAATACGTACTTTAATTAAAATTAAAGAGGAGAATATATGTTTTTAGAACAGTTATTGTACAATTGATAAAAATATTTTATCTATCCATTTTTGCAGAACGTTAACAGATTCATGATTGCTTCTTTTCGCAAAAAATATTTATTTTGAAAATATTCTTATGCTGTAAATATTTTAACATTACGTTGTAACGCGTGAGTGTTACAATGTATCATTTTAATATTGAAACAAAAAATATCGTATGCTACTATAGTAACAATATGAGTATGACATTTATGATACGGCGTTGATTGTAAAGTTGATATTGGATACCGAGTTATCTCAACGCTGTATTTTACGGTGTAAATCATTTATATTATTGAATGAACATGTATGTAACATTATAGAATTAATACAATGCGGACAAGTTATAGAAAGTAAGAAGGGAATTAATTTATCGATGTGATTAACAAGGTCTTTATAAATTGTAGTGTGGCTTTGAATGTCAGAAGCGACGAAAAGTATTATAAATATCAGAATTATTATCTAGATATATTGAGTGTATGCTAAGACAGTAATGAGTTTATAATTTATTAATTGAAGTAAAAAAAATATTAGTATCATAAAAAACCTCTAAGAGGGATAATGAGAAAGTATATGTAAAATAAAAAATAAAAAAGAGGGGTTAACAGTTTAAATTATTCATCTTGTAATAAGAACGATAAGCAAGTCTTAATAATAATTATTAACTAAATTGGGGAAAAGGATTGGTAAATATTTGGGTAAGTGTATCAAATTATTTAAAAATATTATAGCCTTATTAAATGACATTACTTTCATTAATATCGTGAAACTTAAAAACTTTTTCCCAACATATACGATTATAATAAGATACAGATTTATTTTCAAAAATGCTTGTTAGCCCTTGAAATAAAAGAGTATTTAATGGAAATCCCATATTATTATGTATATTTAATTGGTTCCGGAATCATTATAAGGAAACAAGTACGATTAAACAAATAAAAATTTACAGCGTTTTAGATGTTGTTTAAAAGAAAATGTTGCTAATTTTTCCATAAATAATTATGTCGGAAACTCATACAAATCGCCATGATTCGAGCCAAATTTTAGGGTAATTTTTAAGATTTTCATAATGTACTACTAAGAGAATAAATGCTTCTGTATCAGGAAATAATTCCCGATAATTATGAGGACTAACTGCAAAAGTTACTCATACGATTTTTAGATATTATTTTGCCTAATAAGTTTTTAACACGGACTGATTCTTGCAAATTTTTTTTAAAATGAAGACTAAAATCCCTACGAACAGTTTTATTGCTTCCAATTTAATTGCTTCCACTTTTTTTAAACTAACCGTATGGTAGGTAGTGTAGTTCATGTAGATTGAAAAAATAAGTCTCTTTGAAGGCCTCCCGTACGGTCTTATTTTTTTATAGTGGTTTAATATTGAGTAAACAAAATGGATGTACTAGGACAACTCAGCCTAACTGCTGTAATTTTTGTCGAGTATATTTTGCGGTATGCGGTCTAGAATTCACATGGTCGGTCCTGTTGACCAATTAGTTTGTTAGCTATTTGATCTAATTGCTAACAATAAATCTGTGCATTCATCGCAGATCTCTCTACCGCAATTATCAAAGAGTAATGGAATAATCCCTTTTATATTCCATGCGCAGCTCAACATTAGCTTTCTGGTGTCCAATTCAGAATTGCGTACTTAAACACACAAATAATATTAATTCAAAATCCAAAAAATTGTTACATTACTTTTACTTTATGGGGCGGTTGAGCTCGGACTACGTCGGATGATTTTTTTAAACAAAAATCATAGTTTCATCATCAGTTACAATGAATTCGAAAAATACTTCTTTTAACTAATTATTTAATCTTTAAATAACTGACTTTCAGCCACTTTTTTTCCACTAGCCTGATGTTTTCCTTAGTGATCCCACCTCATGGATATCCTGGACGGAGTTCACTTTCAATCGAATCTCTACCCAAACAAAATTGTTTTGCGTGTTAATTTAAAATTTTCCCATTGTAAGGTGAAAAATCCCCACAAAGGAAGATGAAAAATCGCCTTTAATATCTAGACTTAACTAAGTGTGACCTTCGTCAAAAATTTCTCTTTATAGTAAGGGATTTAATCACAAAACTTTACTGAACAAAACCTAACAAATTTTATAACATTTTCGTGGATATTTAATGAATAGATTACTTATCGAGTAGCAACAAAATTGTTAATCAGTGATTATTTAAAATTGCTTATGTCGAAAACTTTTGAATGTTACTGAAAACTTGAAGCTATCTATTGTAAACTGATTGAACTATGATATTGTTAACTGATTATGCCTATGTCTAGCCTGGAATAAAAAATTCTGTAATCTTCGACAAAGTAAGGTACTTGAAGCGCAAACTTATTAGCTTCGCGTACTTGAGACTGAAAACTTATTAGCTAACTCAATATTTAAATATTATTCGTAATACATAATTCGTAATTCGTAAAATATGTATGTTTCGGAAACAAACAGAATCCAGTCGATTTGCTTTTTGAATGATATCAGCCGATATGAAGTTTCTCCTCTTGGTTGGTTTCTCAATCTGAAAAGTTTCAACAGAAAATAAAAATGGTTTTGGTAAAATATCTAAAACATTTTTAATTTCTGTTGCAATTTATCAGATTGAGATTTTGGAATGTATCAAATTGGAATGAAGTAAAGTATAAGTATAACAATCATATACATGCAATAGTTTAATAAAATGTTGACTACCAAATTTATGCTCGATTTGAGTTTTCACCTGGAAATATGATTTTACTGGGCCACTTCGACCTGCTTCTGAACAGTAAATTATGCATTCTGCCAAACTCAAAATGTCTGATTTTAATTTCTTTTTCTACATAGATTTTATATATCCATAGCCGGAGGAATTTTTTAAAAGGTTTATTTATTGCACCGATAGTTTTTTAAGAATAAGAAAATAATTCTCTATATTATCATTTTTAAAATAGTATTCTCTTGTTATACCCCACTGCATGTTTTAACTGCTATCGCCCAGTCTCATCTTCAGACAGTAAAACATGATCGATTGCGCCTCTACATGTTTACAATTGCGCCTCTACAAAAACGAAAATCGAAATATAGGATTATTTATAGAATAAAAAAAACAAACAACACAGCGTCGCGGCCCAATTTCATTATTTTTAAATTCTATACCTTAAAGCGAACAGTAATATTAAAAGTAAATTTTAAACGCACACAGTAATTTTAACAATTCAATGTTATTGTGAAACTGAATTACGAATTGTAAAAAAAATTAATAGTAATTAATAATAGTAGTAAAGTAACTAATAATGTGAAACCAAATTATTTATAGTCTTGAAAAATTATTTCTTACATAATAATTCATTCCTTTTCCTATTATGGTCAATGTATCATATTAATTTGTTATGTAGGTACGCTGTTTTTTATGTAGGTTATGTAGGTTCGAAAGACAGAATAAACAATGAAAACGTTTCATCTAGCTCGCCCACGGTTTAAGGGCTATGTTTATCATTTCGAAGACAGTTATTTCAAATTAATTTTAGGATAAAGTATGCTTAGATTACATATCTTTAATGCTCGATTGAAATTAATATGTTGTATTACAGTTGCTGACTGCATTTAGGGATGGGCTGCAAGCCTATTTGTTCTTTTATATTCATTCAGGTTGTAGCTGAATCAAATATTGCAGCAAAGGGTGATGGCCATATAACGGTAAAAGACGAGATTACTTTGATGAAGACAATCAGAGAACAGTACTCGAGACAATTCCAATGAATAATATTACGCAAGACAGTTTCTGTTATAACAACCAAATTAACAGAATAGAGGACGAAGTCAGCACGTAGTGACCAATGCGGGGGCAGAGGCAGGACACGTCATAATCCAGTGCGGTTCGCGCGAAATTCCTCGTTCTGCGGCCGTCCACTTGAAAAACCAAGTCGGCGCGGGCCTATTTGTCGACTGAGTTTTGTCGCTCTCATCGATCTTACGTCTTTATGGCAGCGCTCTGTCTCGGTCTTTATTGCCGTATTTATCTTTGGCCGCAATTTTTATGTATAAAAGGGGGTGTTCGGGCGTAATAAATTCATTCAGTTATCTGGACTTTTACTATCTTACAGCATTTTCTACATAAAAAATTATTAATTAATTATTATTTTGTACCGCACTAGTGTAATATATATGGCTGTACACAACGTTTACAAAGTATATGACTGTACAATCGTACACAATTAATAGGAATGTTCCATGATACTGTTTACTTAAGATATCTTCGATTACCCTAGTAACAAACTTTTGTGTGCCCTAATGACATCGTTGTCAATTAGTCAAAGTTCGTGTTTATATTAATTATCGCAGTTAACAGGAACAAAGAAAGTGTTTATTATATAATAGGAACTATTCGCTATTAGAAGCAGACTCTCTCCCAAGACTCAATCAGTCACTGGTTGAATCCCCAACAGTAGACAGGCTACGGTTCTCTGCTGAGTAGGCGTTATCCAGCACTGCCTGTCCTGATCACTCGTGGTTGTTGTGTACGGTCATAAAAGTACGACACAAGTTAAATAAATATAAATATATAAAAGTACGATCGTCGTTTTAAATCTATCCAATTATCCATATTAAAACCCATTACATAAAATTGGTGGCAGCGGTGTGGGATATGGATTAGTTGATTGAATTGATTGATTTACTGAAATTCAATACTTCCACTTGAGACGCTTCGATTCGCCGAAAAATTTAACTGTCACAGTTACCAGAGTATTTTAAATCACTCGAGAAGGTTTGTGCCAAAATATTCGACTACAATCAGAGCAAATCAGGTTGGTGAGAAGGAATTATCAGCAACACAGCAACACACAATAACCGTGCGAGGATCAGAAGGAGGACTAGAGGACTAGGAGAACGGAGCCAAATTGTCACATATTGGGAAACACAGCCAGATAAACAACTGAAGAGAGCAAATCGTAACAACATGCAGATAATTTTAGTTTTTAATCATTTTTACATGTTGTCAATATTAAAAAAATAGATATTTTTAAATAGAGAATCTTGATATTTTGCGTAGAGAGAAAATATAAAAAGTAAATGCCGGGTAGTAAAACTGAAAATAAAATTGATATAATAGAGAAAATGGAGGGCTATATCGACATTGCGTTGGCAGACAGAATGATCAATATTTATGATGTTGATAAGTCTTCACTTCACATTTTTCTTGATAATTGTAATAATTCGTATGAACTAATTAATCCAATTTATAAAAAAGCGTTTATATCAGTCGTTCTATCTAAAATTGGGGGTAATTGAAGATCTACCTTATTAAATAGAAATTTTGACAATTGGTTAGAATTAAAAAATCATCTCTTCGAAAACTATTCAGAAAATAGAACATTTGCACAATGGCAACTTGAATTAAATGCGTGTAAACAATTAAAAGACCCCATAATTAATTATGCAAATAAAATTGAGAATTGCTTTATTAAATTAATAAAATGCCTAAATAGTAACTTATCAAAAGAAGCTAGAGAAGCTAACATTGCATTATTAAAAAATCAAGCACTCAATATTTTTATCAGTGGCTTAAATCCACAATTACATATACTACTAAAATCACAAAAACCTCAGTTATTTGAAGAAGCAGTTTCTATTGCTATCTCTGAAGAACAAGAAATAAAGTCCAGATTAGAAATGGCAAGTAATAGTTATAGACCAAGTAATAGTAATTACGAATATAAAAAATGTTTTAATTGTAATAAGGTAGGACACTTAGCATCTAATTGTAGATCACAACCCGTTATAAGACGCATGCAGACGGAGTTTATTTGTTATAATTGTGGAAAAAAGGGGCACTTTTCTAAAGATCAGGATCAGGTAATGTTGGATTTGGTTATGTTGACTCGGGCTAACAGTCTCCACACTGTTTAGTTGCGTTGGGTTATACTGGGTTATGTATAATTGGATTTGGTTGAATCATGTTAAAGTTTGAGTTTGGTTAGATTGGATTAGTTTATATTAGGTTGAGTTATATTGGGTAATGTTGAATTGGGTTATAGTGTGTTATGTTGTTTTAGGTTGGGTTTCATTGGCTTGCTTGGGTAATGTTGGGTTATTTTGGATTAGTACTGGTTATTATGGATTTTGTTGCCTTGGATTGGGTTATGTCGAGTTGTGTCAGGTTGTGTTGGATTATATTAGATTGTGTTGGGTTTATTTAGTTTATATTTAGTTTATGTTGATTTGGGTTATGCTGCTTTACGTTTGATTGGATTTTGTTGGATTAGTTTTGGGTTATGTTAGGTTGGTTTGGATCGTTTGTGTCATATTGAGTTTGATTATATTGGGATGGATTTGTTTATGTTCGATTATATTGGGTCGGGTTTTGATGGGTTATATTATGTTTGGTTAGATTGTTTGAAGTAATTGGGTAATGTTGGGTTGGATTATGTTGCGTTGAGTTACGTTAGGTTATGTTGTATTTCTTTTATCTTTTTTTTTCTTTTTTAACATAACCCATATATTAGGTTATGTTGAGTTGGGTTGAATTATTTCGGATTATATTACGTTATGGCCCTCCATAGGTTAGGTTGGATTATATGGTATTCGTTTTTGGTTATGTTGGATTGGGTTAAACTATTAAATTCGCATATCATCTTATTTAAAAAAAACCTATCCTATTGAAATAAAAACTTAATGTTACTTCAAGTCAACCCCTAGGTTTTTCATTAAAATGTATCGTAATTCAGTAGTTTATTTTTAACGCGCGTTCAAATAAACAGACAAAAAATCCAAAAACAAATTTTTGTGTTCTATGGTTTTATTGTGTTCTCCTATTTTTTCGTAAATAATTGCAATGTACACACACCCTATTTCTGCATATTTATTGTATATATGCATATATGTGTAAATATAGATTAAACCTATTTAATACTGATAGTTTATTTTTAAAATAACCACATGATTATACCTGCATATTATTTAATAATTTTCTATGCATTATTTTTGAAGGAATGAATTTTTTTTATCTCAATTCTTAATATTTAAATAGTACCTACAGTATTTGATTTATTCATTTTTAAGTTGAAAATTGATCAAATGTTGAAAACAGTCAGTTTTACATTTATTTTCCTCCAAGACATATATTACGATAACTTTTTAGCTCTTCCAGGTTCTTAACATAAATTGTTTTAAAAGAATATGATGAATATTTCTAAAGATAGAGAGACAGCAAAATATATGAAAAATATTGAAAATTCTGTAAAATATTAACTATACAAAGTCGGCTTTTCCAATATTAATGACTTGGCATGCTAGCAAAATATAGGTAATTCAAAACTTGTAAATATTAATGTCCGAAACAAAGTAACAAGTAGGCGTAGAGATTATTACACTTTGATGGACACATATTTTCAAAGAATAATTCATTTACTAGATTCAGTTCACTACAAATAAAGGCTCCATCTATTTGCGATTGCTTTTGTAGAGGAAGGAAGCACTCAGTTGATTAGAGATTATATCCAACCTTAGAAGAAATTTCTCAAAATTAAATTTTAAATAATATTTGTCATATACTAGCGTGAAGAGCGTTCATTTCTAAAACTAATTTCATTGAATGTTCCATGTACTTTTTAACGGTTATATACAGCTTACTTTACATTTAATAAATTTCATTTGACTATGGCATTCATTTGACTATTAAATTTCATTTGACTATAACATGGAAAATAACAGGAAGTTTTTTTTTAGTTTTCATAAGATAATAATGAATTAGATCCCTTCGACTAACATTATAATCAGATTTCATGATAACAAATGTTTATGAAGTTCTTCTTACACACTTGGGAGGAATGCGAGTCAATTACGTCTCATAATGTGACACTAAATTGTCACTATCTACTTCCCTTCAGAGCAATATCATGATAGTTGAAACGCGATATCATACAACCCAACGTTTTATGATGGGGAATATCACAAAATAAACTACAAATATAGCTAGTTCTGTACGTACATTCCAAGGCACTGTAAAATATTTTCGTGTTGCAGCTCCTCGAGCAACCACTTAACAAGAAAATATATTTTGTCGAGCCACTCGTAATATTTGCGAGGCACATTACAGGATGTCAAAAATTAACGACTAAATTGGATAGATGTCTGTTTCTAAAATGAAATTATGTTCTGTCACAACCAAATCGTCGGAAAATATTTTCAACGACGTACCATCCGAAATAAAGACCACAAATGCCAATCATTAGGCTTTAATTCATTTCAATTATCTTATGTCAATGTTATTTACTGTAGTAAATTTGTTTACTTCATTCTAATATAATATATATATATATATATATATATATATATATATATATATATATATATATATATATATATATATATATATGTATATATATATATATATATATTTATTTATTTGGCTATAGAGAACAAATAAATTTAGCGTACTTATTGCTACATGTGCAATCTCTCCCAGTCAACTAATATAAGCATTTTGTGATGTGGATGACTGTAAAATATATTAATAAAAAAATAAAACGAAACTTAGGATATAACAATAAACAACAAATTTTACAACTTTTTCAGACGAATTTTGAATACGTTTAAGGAGGGAATAGAAAATTTTGAAGATGCTTGAGGGAGTGCATTATGCAGCAGACACGACGACTAACATCATTAACTTGAGACTGCCAACTAAGATTTTGATCGATTAGCAGACCCAAAACTTTAACAGGTGACGCAATTGGAATTAGCGTGTCATTTAATGTTAGATACACCAGATCTGATACCTTAATTTTAGATAACAGTCTTTGATTATCAATTATGATAGCTTGAGACTTAATTATATTAACTAATAAACCCATTTTACGAGCCCACTGACCGATTGAAGCGGAGTCTTCATTGAGGGTATTGATAACGGGTGCTATGAAGTTTACATCAGTATGGGCATATATTTGTAAATCATCAGAGTAAAGATTATAATTACAATATATATTCCCAACAAGCTCATGCTTATTAGATTACTCATTAAAATGTATTAAAATACGGTATGTAGGTAAATTATGTACTATTTCATCCCCAAGAGATTTCATGTCCTAGGCATTTATAGGCTGGTATAGCTTAAAATTAACCCAATGGGGCATTATAAATTAACCCAATGGGGTCCAAAAGAGTATGGGCTGTGTATTTTCCAACAATATACCGAATTTCGCAAAAATGGAGATGGTGCAACATATAGAAAAGAAATGAAATGTAAATACATTTCATTACGATTAGTACAATTAAACTTCTTTTGCACAGAAAATAACAACACTTGCTCAAAATAACAAATCATTCATATAAAAATATTAATCATAATGTTGTACTATGTATTTTTTACATTTATATATATATATATATATATATATATATATATATATATATATATATATACATATATATATATATATATATATATATAATGAGTATAAATGAGTGAGTGAGTGATATATATAATGATATATCACAGAACTCTAAAAATATGTTATTTATTATGTTATGGAATATGATTATATATTTCTATTTTACATTATATTTCTACACTTACAAATTTTTTCCTTAAAGTTTTAAATGATCATTACTGCTATACTCATTAATAATGAATACATTCCCTTCCACCAGTTTTGATCGTTCACAATGAAGAAAATACAAAAAATTTATATCTATTTGTTCTATGTCTATGTCTAATATTTTCTCTATGTTTTGATTAATTATGACAAAGATGATGATTATTGAAAATAGAAACAAGCAAGAAAAATCTGTTGAAGTGGCAGTTGTTTAATGCTCGCTACCGGCTACATTGTTATCGCCCATGTTACGTGCTGCATTAACTTGTTGTATTATTATTTTTTGTTTATCGTCTTTGTTGCGATATGCATTACAGGGTACATTTTGTTTCAAAATAGTTTCGAGTAATGGAAAAAAGGTTCTTATCTTCCTACAAGAATCGTACTCATATTATCCAAACTTTCAGATCTGATGAATTAACCAGAAATTCTGCTCCTGAGCTAGAATGTTGAAACTATTTTAATGAAGGTGAATAGTTTAGAGATATGTATATATAAAAAGATATATGTGTATATATATATATACGCGTATATGTATATATTTTCTTTTTTTTCCCATATACAAGTTAAAGCTAATTGTAAAATTATGTAAATTTAAGAAAGTTGATGAAAATGCAACATAATGGATTACATGACATTATATGGGGACGGGAACGACAACCTTTTAAACAATATATTTCAACATGCGAAATGTAGACCAGCCTGCGAAATATAGACCAAAATATTTTTATTTGATGAAATGCAATAAACTTTAAATCTACTGCATGAACTTTTATGCGGGTGCCCAGCTTCCTCTGACCATTCAAACAAAGTTATCGAATATTATGGAGAGGATGGTAGCGCCAATTGAAAATTCATGTGGCAATGTTAATATGGGCAATTGGTTTAGAAATATCACTCAATCTAAAAAAATATATTACTATGGTAGGAACCACATAATAAAATTAAGCACATAGTCAAAACATTTCAAAACTACTAGAAACAAAAGCGTCAATTGGTAATTTTTTGACTTCTAAAAAGGCACTAAGATGTCGCACACAAAACAAATTAAAAAAGTGATACTTCTATGGTCTACGATGCACAATGATGAACATATTGACTTGCAAATAGGAGTAAAACCTAAGCGAGAAATTATAACCTTATAATACATAAAATAATACTTACGGATAATAACTACGGAGTATGTAATGCGGATTAAATGGCGTTAGTATCTCAGTATATTCTTTGATATGTATAATAGTGCCATAAATGGTTATGTTATAGATACATACATCATCATCATCGACAACATCCTATCTTCATCTACTTCTGAAAATAGACCGCACCCAATGTGTATCATTGGTAATGTTCCTAATCGCGCTGAGCAGACCGCGTGGCGATCACAGTGCGTAATTGCTCGTATCAGTAGCGCTGCTGCCACGTACTGGTGTGTAACATTTTACGTACGCGGTTACAAATATTACTCCAGCCGTATTCGACGAGCCGCTGGGAATTGAACAGGAGACCCCGCGGCGCACCGCCGGAGGGCACAAGCGTGTAATCAAACCAACATACAACGGGAGCGACAATAAAGAGTGCACCTCTTTATTGTCGCTCCCGTTGTATGTTGTTATAAAATAAAATTACTGTAAAATTCAATGAAATACAATCTGCTTTAAAAAGCGGTTTCCCATTGAACATATAAGAACGTGTGTATGCAAAAGTGGGCAAAAGGGAAAAAGAACTTAAGTAAGTCGCAAATGCATTTTTCAGGTTATAAAATAAGTCTCATATTAGTTCCCATGTATAAGAATTACTACATTTGAACTGTTTTACTTTATATAATAAAGTTTAAAATTCAAACTATAAAATTATGCCCCAGTTGTAGAGCGTGTATAAAAGTTACAGACCGCGTTTACAAGAGTGATAACCAAAATAATATATTAATTTAATTAATGCAACGAAATAAAGTACACTCTTTCAAGGATAATCATTTTAAAATATATGTGTAGTTTTATTATTGCTTAACTTTCAATGATGTGATTTTGTTCAAAATACGGTAAAACAACAAAAATATCGTGATGTTAAATAATCGTAAGTAATTTGTTGGAGTAAAAAGAACCACATAGCATGCCACAGCATAACAAAAAAAAACAAGAAGATAAGAAACGACACGATACGACATGATACGACACGATAGGACAAGATATGACACGATGCGATACAACACTACACAATATAAAATAACACAATAAAACACCCTACAACATAACATACATAACATAACATAATCTAACCTAGCCTGGTAGGTGGCAGCCTAGTTTAACCTAGCATAACATAGTCCATCCTAACAACCTAACTTCACATAACATAACGTAATATGACCTAACCTAAGATAGCCTGGCATCACCTTATCTTATATAATCTAAGCTAATTTGGTCTACCCTAATATAACCTAACAAACTTAACCTAACCTAACTTACTTTACATTGCTAACATAACCAGACCTAGCCTAAATCAAGGTAACGTAATCTAATCTAGCTTAAACTAACCTAATATAATCTAAATTAATCTAACCTACCGTAACTTCGCTCAGATTACTCTAGACTAACCTAGCCTAACTTAACATCACCTAACCTAACCTAGACTTAGATACTTAATCTAACCTAACTTGAAGTACCCGACCATAGGATAACCCGATCTTGCCTACAGAAACATAATCTAATATAACCTAACCTAACTTAAATAACCTAATGTGATCTGGACTAACCTAGCCTAACAAACATGATCTGGCCTAAGATACCTTAACCTAACATAATAAAATCAAACCCAACCTCACCCGACCTAACTTAACTTTACCTAACCCGGCAGTACATAATTATTAAACTAATTTTACCTAACATATATAACCTAAACTATAATAGAGTAACCGAACGTGATATAACCTAACTTAACATGATCTAACCTAACCTAGTCTTGCATAACTTTACCAAAACTTGTCTAACCAAACAAAACTTAACCTAACCTGGCATGACTTAACCGTAGCTTAACCAAGCCTAATGTACTTAACTCTAACTTAACATCACATAACTTAATGTATCATAACGCAACGTAATGCAACGTTTTGACTCTCTACCTTTCCAGGGACGAAACACACGTATGAAACTATTTTGTTTAGTGGCCTAAGGTAACGCTAGCAATTATATATTTTAACCTGGTTCACCTACCCTCGTTCTATAAATTTTGAATCTTATTTCATTTGGAGTATTAGCCTAAAGTTTTAAACAACTTTGTTTAAGCACCAAGTTTACATTTCGAATAGTTTATAAGAATCTATAGGATACCACGTCAGGTTTTTCAGTTTTCCAAAAACTAACACTATAATATTGAAATGTCGTCTCAGCTTAAATATTTTTCCAAGTCTTGAATCAATACTACATTTGAAAGTCCCACTTTCTACTGTTTAAGTGAGTTTATCGAGACTAAAATGATCAAGACTTGCTGATTATTTAACTCGACTGAATAATGTGATAAAATATTATTCCCAGTAAAAGACTTATCGAAAGAAAATAATGTGTCACAGCATGTTATCTTGTTATCAGACATGAAACATCCTCTCGTGGAAAGTTTGAGACGTGAACTAATTGATTAGCATGTAACAGAAAGTATTCCCAAATCGTCTGTCATAACTTCGTTTTATGAACTTACTTCCAGAGAAAAGGGTAAATGATGTTTTGGAATTATGTTACAGAACTATTAAATAATTCAATACATGAAACTCAACGATAAATTATATTTAATATTTCGTGATAATAAAATTAATATAGATATTAGTTATAATAGAGATAGTGGAAATTTTGTGATGAAATTTTATTTCAACAGTTTACTATGTATAGAATTCTAGCTTTTACTCCCGATTTCGTTTCCGCAAAAACTGATTATGACCGCATTTAATATTCTATTGGAATTTGTTTAAGAATGTTTACCACTTATGATAATGGGGACAAGCTTAAAAGCTAGGGGAATGAAAGTTAATAATTTGTGGATTAAAAATGATCACTGAAACGTCATCACTAAAACATCGATGTTTTCATTTCCAGCACAAAATCCACAAGCAAAGTTGCAAAATTATCTAGTCTTTTATAAGCAAAGAATCATCTAAGAGCAACCTCAAAAAGATTTTTTGTTATTTCTTAAGAAACCGGGTGTTTTTTCGGAATTAAAACCATTTTATATAGCAGTGCCTTATACTTCCTATTAGTATGCAGACTTTACTATTTACAAAGCTACTACATAACAAACAAACATCCAAATACTTACATTTATAATGTTAGAATTCTTCAATTCGAAATCTCTAGGCAAATTTGAATTATGTATCATATAATCATTTTCATTTTATATGTAAAATATTAAATAATTATCGACTTTCTCCCACCTTAACTAATATGGATGCTAGAAATTAGACACCAGCATAACTGAAAGTCTGAATTCTATAGTTCGTTTTCAGCTGTTATCTGTATTGCATATAGTCCAACGAGAGTCTGGATGGTATAACAAGTGAATTATTGGTAACTGGAGATTTCAATTTATTTAGCACGTTCAAATCGAAGTTGATGATGTCAGTGTTCATGTCGTATTGTTAATTTTAATATATTCTGGTACACTCTTGTCTACTGGAACACTTGTGATCTGGAACACGCTTTGTAGTAGGCAGAGGCTATGTCGTGAATACTTTTGCCTAGAAAATCCTCCCCCATGTAAAATTTGCTGATAAATCTGGTGTTAAATCAAAAACTAATTAACAATAACCATCAGGGTAATCTTCTCTTCTGATATCATTACCTTAATTTAGGAAATGAACATCAGTTCCAGAAAAAAGTGAATGATATTATGAATCATAATTATAATTTTCTACAAAGTTTGGTTGTAATTGTTTGAATGTAACTTGATATCCATCGACTATTGTCAACAAACCCTATAATACAAGGTTATGGGATCTGTCCGAGAAAAATATTATCGAGTGTCTTACATTGAACACTTGATGTTATTGTGAATACTTTAACTTCCACTCAAGTGATAGGATATTTAGCAGTAACTGTAAATAATGCCTTTGAACGAGCTAAAAGGACACTTGGATTTAAACGCGATCTTCTTATTATTAATTACGTATCTTTTACGTGAGATTTAAGTATGAGTTTATCTACATCCGTCGTCACGTTGAATGTATTTTTCGATCATTACTTTCCTTTACCAACGATGCTCGTTTTTAAATTCCTTTTTATTCTCATCCATATGATTCGTATGGTTTAATATAGTAACACCAGTTATTAACAGGTGTTACTATATCAGAGGCTCCAAATTTAAGTAAATCATGATTTAAAATTTTAGCTTTTATACGAATCATTGTCTGTGGTAAGTCAATATACTCATCACCAGTACCAGTGACGAGAAATTCAATCGGTCCATTGTCACTTAAGGATGAAAGAGGGTTGTAGTTTACAC
The DNA here is from genome assembly GCA_039881145.1 of Druceiella hillmani. Lineage (NCBI taxonomy): Eukaryota > Metazoa > Arthropoda > Insecta > Lepidoptera > Hepialidae > Druceiella > Druceiella hillmani. The sequence goes on along the minus strand of JAYKKI010000004.1, from coordinate 39,086,384 downwards.
ATTGATCACTTTCAAAACTCGTTTGTTTTAATGGTAGAGCAGATAAATCTAAATTAGATTTAATACAATCACATAACTGATTATGTAAAAACGATATTATTTATTCACAAAAAATATCAAAACTTCCTTTTCTTTTTATTCTTTTACCACCTTTCGGTAGGTAATTCTTGAATGAATTTAGTCTTTCCTGTTTTTTTTCTATGACTATAGCCTTTCATCATATTTTCTATAGACTATTAAAGCCTTTCATTTATAACTAGAGCCTTTCATCATATTTTGTTTTTATCTTTACGTTTCAGAATACTACCTCATGAAGTCATTTTTTTATTGACTCATCTGCAACATATGAATTTACCATATAATTTATTAATCCTGCACTCAATCTCATTACCTCTTTCTCAATGGTTTTAGCACCACTCGATAATAATGAAATTATATATCTAAATAATCCACCGAGAAAACTACCATTCTAAATCCACGTTGAAAAGGCGTTATTTTATAAAATGCACCAATTCCAGGTCCAACTTGTTGTAGATAATATTTTCATGCGGACATTGGCTAATATATATTATAATAAGTTCATAGCGATGTATATGCTGATCCTGAATGCTGATGCTGAATTCAAATGGAATTATTTTCCCTGTCCCACTTCTTATATATATTTGAATGATATCAAATTCACGTCTCTTAAGAGATATATAGTAAGGTGATAAAAAGTATTCATTCTATTAAGACCATATAAATAGTCTAAAGTATTTAAAGATACAACTCGCAATAATGATGCTACAATATCAGCCACTACTTGGGGGCATATAATATCACAATAAAATAAAAATTGAGAAGGTAAACCTAATTATATATTAGGATCCTCCTAATTGGGCTTATTTAGCAACTGAAATGAAAAATAAATTTGTATCAGGATCAAATCCCAATTGAAGTTTTAACTTATTCGAGAGGTATATATATCAGTAGCATACCCCCTAAATGATGCAGTTAAAATGTTTACTTGAACCGTATTCGTTACCTTATTAACTTCAAATTTAGTTTTATCTTTTAAATTAGTGTTTGAATTCAGTAATTCTATAAAATATTTAACATTTTCATAATGAATTGTTGGTGGGTATTTTAAAATTATTTTCGTAAATAACATTCACTTCTTCATTTCTGAAATTTTGTTAGTTTATATCATGTTCAAAGTATGATGATGACCCTTCTTCCAGAATATAATAAAATGTTCAGCTCTTTTACATTTAACGTACAACATGGATATTGAAATTCAACTATATTGTCAGACCAGTGCCCATCGAGTTTTATTGGTTTTGGTAACTTAGTTATAAATTTATAGTTGTATTGTCGGAGAAATGTTACGTAGAACTATTACTTAACAAAGTAATATAAAAATCACTTTCTATCATATTTGTTGTATATCAGAATAAGGAATCCAACTATTAAATTTATCTGCATAACTTTTCCACTTCACCAAAACTTTTTTCTGATATCTTTTCCTCGCGTCGTTATTATTTTATCTATTTTATAATGCATCGAGTCGAAATCTTTGTAATTCGTATTCTTAAAAAGTGGCATTAATATTTTCATTAATTATATCCTTTATTTGATACAAACAAGAGATGACTTTTGCAAAATTGCTGAGATGATGAAAATTTCATAGCTCCAATTTGTTACATAATTTTTCCTCACAGAAATATTTAGTTTAACTTAATCGCACATAATCTCCTACGACAAATTTCTGTATTAAACACTCCACTTTCAACTCTTTGTCATACAGATTACGCCACACTGTCATCTTATTATTAGCGTTAACATCAGCAGGACATGTCTTTATACTAAAATGATATGAATGATTGTATGAATTTATTAAATCAGGTAAGATATCAATGTATCTATAGGTATATTTATGCGTAAAATAACGCCACATTTTCAGTGTCAAGGTTCTTTGAAAACGTTTAACGATATTAGCTCCGTAAATCTAATAAATCAGCTTGCCATAATTTATTTATATCTGATACAACATATCTATTTCGCGGAAATATCTTTCCCATTGATTTACGGAGAGTACATGTTTCTTGTGATTTACAATCACCAAGTCTTAATCTGAGAACGTGTTAATTTTCCATGCATCGCTTTTATTAGCTGTTCTTCACTTCCATAGCCAGCTGGATAAATCTGCGTCGTAATAGATTTTCTCCAACTCATCCATGGACTCCATTTTTCCCACACAAATCTTCTTCTGACGTTACAAGCACCTGGAGTAGTGTTTGTTGTTTTGTCAATTTCATTTCTTTTTTTAGGTGTAGAGACAGTATCATCCAACGAAATTCTATATACATCTAATGCCAATTATCTTGCAACCACTTTTTTTTTAATTTAAATACTATGGTATTTCTATATCCAATATGTGTTTACATACATTTTTTTATGTACAGTGATAATGAAGAATTATATTATAATCAGCTTGGTTGTGGTAACAAACGTAAACGAGTAAATTCTTCAGGCAATAATAAAAATTTGTTCACATTAAGTCTATTTCAACCAGTCAATTACTCTGATCATGTTTTATGTGATGTGTGTAATATAGCAACTTACAGAAGGTACTTAACCAATCATATTTCTCTGAATATACATAAAAATAATATTTTACGAAGTTTTACGCCTAATGTGCAAATATTTAAAACAGCTTTTCAAAAGAGAATAATTAACCATGGTATTACTGCTACACTCAATCTTGCACTTCCTAATGAATTTTTTAGTGTAAAAGAAAATATTATATTTTTATAACCTGATTCCATAAATGAGTTCAATATTTTAAAAACGAATTTTGTTTTATATGGTGAATTTATTCAATTTACAAGAGATGTGCAGAGGGCTTTTTATTTTTTATCAACAAATGTTATTTTAAGGAAAAGTTACAACTTAAATGAATATTATAATTCTTTAGTTGAGACGTCTAAAGTTAAATTAGGAGAATTTGAAAGCAAAGACTGTGGTTGGACATTACGGAAATTGACATATTTAGAACAAAAAATTAATAAATGTACACCCATAAGAGTTGAATACTACATAGAACTACCGAGGGATATAAAAATAAAAAAAGCTATAATTTATGTCTATAATAATGACTATGTTTAAAACGGGCTTTATTATTAGCATTATTTTCCGTTCAAGAAATTACCATCGTGCTAGTTCATATAATCAACATATAAAGCGTTTAAACTTCAAGAGTAGAAAATTCCCGAATTAAATTGAATACATTCCTAGAGTTGAGGAGTTAAATAATATAAGCATTAAGTTACTTAGGTTAGAGTACAACAAAAAAGATCGAAAACAGCATATAGTAATAGGTCATTTCTATCATACAAAGAAAATTAAATTAAGACATGTAAATTTATTATATTTAGATAATGGTAATAGTTGTTAATAGATAATTATTGCTATATTAAAGATTTAAGTAAACTTGTAAGAAGACAATTATCGAGTCATTGTTCGAAAAAATATACTTGTGATAGTTGTTTGGTATATTTCTGTACTCAGGAAAAACTAAATGATCATATGGTTAATGATTGAGCACATATTTGAATTGAACTACCTAGTTCTACTATGAAGAAGGGAAGGATTTATTTTAGTCAAGTAGATACTTATTAGAATCAAAAGTTGATATCACATCCAAACAACACATATACATAACATTACTCTATTAAGGTCCTGCTACAAATAATTCTCATCTATCATGTAGTTTTTGGTATGTGATACAGCAAACCATATGAATCACATGGATGAGAATAACAAAGGATTTCAAAAAAGAGCAAATTGGACAAGGAAAGCAATGAGATTGAAATGATTGGTCATCTTTACGGCAATATATTCGATCAAGAAAAAATCTTAATTTGAATTAAATTAATACGATCCAAAGACACATTCAACGTGATGACGGATGTAGATAAACTCATATTTAAATATTACGTAAAAGATGCTAAATTAATAATACGAAGACCACGTTTAAATCCTAGTGTTCTTTTAACTCTTTCAAATTACTTCACTCCAGTGGAAGTTGAACTACTCACAATAACATCAAGTATTCAAAGTAATTATCGAGTACCGGATAATGTTTTTTCGGTCAAATTCCACAACGTTTTATTACAGGTTTTGTTGATAATATTGTATTCAAATATAATCTAAAAAAATCTATTTAATTTCAGTCATTATAAGATAACTTCCTTTAGTCTATATGTCGATGGTCATCAAGTTCCATCCAAACAATTACAACCAAACTTTGTAGAAAATAATAATTATGCTTCATTATATCATACACTTTTTTTCTGGAATTGGTATCACAAAAGAAGATTACCCTAGCAGTTATTGTTTATTAACTTTTGATTGAACACCAAATTTATCAGCAAATTTTACACCTCAATGGAATTTAATTAAACGTGGTAGTTCAAGAATAGAAGTGTGTTTTAATGAAAATATAAAAAATACTGTCGACTTTATATTTTATGGTGAGTTTGATAATTCAACAGAAATAGATAAAAATAGGAATGTTTATATAGACTATAGTAGGTAGCATCTTTGTTACTGTTCATTACTTATAATTCAAATTATGTTTTGGTCTGTTTATATTTTAAGTGTGTGAAATGTTTCATCAATAATTTTTTGATATATGAATGTAATCATTAAACTCTGTTAGTATTAAAACCTTAGACATTAATGCTCGCATTATATCTCATACTAAAAATAAAAATGCATATACATTTTTTATGTAGAGTTGTTTTATTTTAGAATTTATGAACTAAGAAAAAATTATATATATATATATATATATATATATATATATATATATATATATATATATATATAATTTTCATCATTATAGCTAAAATGTTCTTTTTTAAGTATGATAAGCCAACTTTTATGGGCTTCATTATTAATTAGCTTATTGCTTGTTATTCTTTTTTGGTCTGATGGAAAAAATAGTTATTGATTCATCATCAAGATCATGCAACTTTCTCTTGTTCCTCATAAAGCATTTTGTGTGGAATAAAATGGGTTGATTTGAAAATCATAATCTTTGAGGTTATGGAACTGTAGAATAAAATAAAATATTAATGAGTGATACATGAGATATATTTATTACACAATAAAATAAGTATAGTTTAATAAAATCAGCATGATAAACGGCTATCAAATAACTTACCGACATAATCACTTTTCAAGTAGTTGAAAATACTAGATGAATAGTTGTGATCTGACTTGATATGATCCAAATGCTTAATTTATATTCAATTTAGTGAATGGATTTGAAATATTCAATAGTACTTTCAAGACTCTTAATTCGCTAATTATATTATTTGACTATTTCATCATATTAAATTAAGTTTACAAGTTATGAATTCACTCATGTGTTTTCATAACTTGTGAACTTATTTTAATATGATGCCAGTTTTTGTCATATTCAGAATTATTTCATAATTTCTTGATATTGTAATTTTTCTCTTGATATTGTTATTTCGGATATATATACATTCTATGAAAATGTAATTAGTTAACTGATTAATAATTATATCTGATTAACTACTAACTTAATAACTTATTATATAACTTATGACATTATAATGCAACAGTATCCACAGCATAGCTTTTGCCTACTGCAAGAGTATTCCAGATCACAAAAATATTCCGGAACTTACATCCTCTACCTATTTATAATCAATAGTAGTGGTTAAAAATCGAATTTGGCGCTGCATATGTTTCATAATATAGTAATTTTAAATTTGGTCGATGCGGCAGTACGCTTATAACAAGTTTTCGGCACTGAGTGGTTTAGTCTCTATCCGCATATGTATCACTCTCCATTCAAAATGGGCACAAATGTTTCATCACGCATAGCGCAATCAGAGCATTTTTGTAAGATTCACTTTTTAAAAATAATATTGAAATGTTTATTTCACGTACCTATAAGGCAAACGCATGTCTTAGAGTACTCGCTTGTTTTTTACATGTTCACAATACCAATAGCTTTTCTGCTCTGTTGGCTTTATCGGCTATACGATTGTAAAGTTACTTGATATATCATAGTAATTCATGACAAGGATTTTTAATTAGTAATAAGTAAATAAACCAGTTTATTTCCTCATAGTATAGTAAAACAAATCTTAAATATGCACCTATACACCTATGACATATATTTATACAGTGAATGTTATAAAAAAAGACATGGTTTAATTAGCAGTAAGTTTTTGATAACGTCAACATTACAAGCTATATAGATTTAGTTAATAATTTTATTAGTATGAATCTTGATTACATTACCGTCAAGATTATCTAAATAAAGTGATTGTGATTTGCTATCCCGATACATATAACGATTGTGGCTACTTAAACTTTATATGTAAAAATTAATGTGAACTTTATTGAAGCAAAAATATCACGGGATACATAAGTTTTTACGCAAATTATTATTTTGAAAACAAAGGTTCTCAAACAATTTCATATAATACGTATATAGTTGGTTTATAATATAATGTGTTTGTTATAAACACCTTATATAATATCGGGACTGACGAAATAAAACGATTTTATGTTACTCTGAAAAGAGTGGAGGTTTTTATTACTCACTATTCGCAAATCACATTATTTTGTAAAATATTTAAATAGGAACATTACCTGAAAAGAGACGCGACATTTAAGGTATTATTTCCCAAATCCTTCTACTTCTTATATTAGTTTTAATACAAATAATTCGACTTTGAATGCGATCTTTACCTTTATCTTTGATTATATGACGTTCGTTCTTTCCACAGAGAACCTTTGCCAATACCAAGTGGGGAAGAAGGCTATGCAACACTGATTAAATCATATTTCGGATATGTCATTGTTGCTTTTTAAAAAAAGACAATAAAACCAAAATTAAGTAAGAAGTTGGCTACAATTAAATAAAATGAGATTATAATATAAAAGAAAGTACAAAATAAGTATATACAAATATACAAATAAGCATAAAAACAAAAATAAACAAGAATATAAATATGAAAAATTCTATATTTTAATGTCGTTCTTTCTTATGAACTGAATAATTAACCTAAAATGGGTTTGTTGGCAATAGGTAAAAGTGATCTTATGTTAATGGGTAATTGAATTTTATATTTTAATAATTTACAAATAAACGCAGGAAATCTATTATTCAATGGATATACAAAAATTATATGATTCAGATCGCATTCTCCAAGCCCACAGTCGCAAATTGGAGATTCTCTGATACGCAGACTAGACAAATGGGTAGAAATAGAACAATGACCCAAACGCATGCGAGATAACTCAGAGGATTCCTTTCGAGAAAAAGTAAATTTTGGGAACCAACGTTTCGTGGGCATAAAAGATAGGATCTGGAAATATCCCGCACTCTCAATCTGGTATGATCTTCCCACGCTCTCGGCCAGTTAGATGTCATCCAGAAATAAGTCATGGGAAGGAGATCTTCAATGAAATTAATAGTAAAACATGAATCCTCGTTCACGGCGGCGAACCGACCTTTTGCGTCGACTATTTCATTACCTACTATGCCTCAGTGACTAGGGATCCATGAAAGAACGATATCGGATCCTAATCAAGCGTAAGTTGCTTGATCTGGAGAATCAGGAAGTCACAATTCGAAGCAAATGTAGTAAAGAGTCCCTTGTAAACAACTTAAGGAGTTAGAGAAGATAAGGAGCCCGCGAATCTTTTTGAGTAGAGCATAAATCAAGGGCTCCATAATAGCACGGTATTCCCCGGAGAATACCGAACACTCCTTAGGAAAGTGAAAATATTCTGAATGAGCGGTGGATGGAGAGTAAAATGACGCTCCAACATATCCTTCCAATATATTTTTATATATTCGCTTCCAATCCATCCAAAAAGAATTCAAGATGGAATTGAACAGCGAATTACCATTTTTGAACTCCTTATCAATTTGAAAACACAAATTTATATTTGACCTGTGAAATACGGAGTCAAATGGGAAACTATAGAGAGGGAGAGAAGAATTTTGATAAACGGGGTTAGTCTTGGATTTGAATCTTTGGAAGCTAACGATATGAAAAGGTCGGGGTTTAGAACGCCAAAAAGGGTCATGCTTAACAAGCCTAGAGAGGAGGATGAGTTCTGGAAAAATGGGGTAGATCACGATCAGCTAGGTATTATCGCCGGAGATTTAAAGAAGGATCAACACATTTTACTTGTAGGGCATTTATGGGATAAGATTTCACAGCACCTGCTATCATAGAGGTGATTAGTGACACAGTGCTTGAGACTGAATGCGGGTCAATTTAGTGGCATTCGATTTGGAAATAAGATCAAGGGGAAATGAACCATATTCTAGATGACTACGGACTAGAGCGTTATATATTAACTTTAATGTGGTATGGTGAGAGCTCCACCACACTCCAGAAAGTGCGCTGAGAATATTCATATTAGCCTGGCATTGGGAGATGATATATTCAATTTGAGTATTCCAGGATAATTTCGAGTCTAGAAACATACGTAAGAATTTGGTATTGGAAAGAACAGGAATCGAGGAGGAATTATAAGAAATAGATAACGGTGGAGCAATTCTCTTTCTCGAGAAGACCAACATAGCGCTTTTGGAAGGGGATAAATCCATACCATGAGAGTGAATCCATTTGTTTCGGTTAACAAGGGTAAAGTTCAAAGCATTTTCAGCAACATTATTAAGGAGTAAATATTGAAAAGTAAGGGACTTAAGACAGAGCCTTGGGGATCCGGGATTCTAAGAATAATAGTTTGTAATCTTGATCGCAATCCCAAGATTATGGAGAATTTTTTGGAGAACTGGAAGATTTACGTTATTGTAGGCTGAAGAAAAATCTAAAAAAGCAGCAACGAGGAACTCTTATCGAGAGAAGGCAAATTTTATGTCAGTGGTATGCATTTGGAAAGATCAGGCTAAAAAATAGACTGATAGCGTTTTATATTAGACCAGACGACATGATAGGGAGTAAACGGGGAAAGGGAGCGACATATCGAAAACAACGTTCGGAAGATCGGCATTTTGTCAGCAACGTGTCCAAACCTACAACATTTGAAGCACTATATTGTAGGAAATTCATAATTTTGTAACTGGAAGCGAGGGTAAGCCATATATATGCGTTGGGGATGGACTTGGCCATCAAAGATAATGAACATACGACTGACGTTAAAGGAGGGGATGAATAATTTATTCTGTCCCGTGAAAGTAGAGTGGTTTATGAAGCGATTGGCGGCGTCTGCAGATGAAAATTCCACCGAAATCATGTTCCTGCCAATTTGTTTCACTCCATCTCAAATTATGCCATCGACATGATAATTTTTTAAAGCGGAACCAAATTTAATAACATAAAATGAGAATCCGAAAATAGTCTGGGATTTTTTTTTTTGAACGTGGACAATAAAAGGTCCAACTTCACCAGAGAGATATAAACGACCCTCAAAAGAATTCGGAGAGTGGGAGGAAGGAAATGAAGTCGAGGGTGATGGAAGTAATTTAGAATTTGCTTGTGAAAGAGGAGTGCGAGGGGTTTTGCGAGTTATTGTATCCTCTGTTTCTGTGGAGGAAAAGTCAGAAGGATGGAATGAAGGAATATTTTCAGTTTTATTTTTTTTACACTTTGTTCTTTTACAATTTTTGGGTTTTCGTTTTAATTCCTTTTGAAAGTCTATTACAGTAACAAAGCTAGCTGGGGATGTAGGAGAAGAATTGAATCCGCTTCAGCTATGTGAAAATGGATTTAGTTATTCCTCCTAAACCACCAGACCCTGAATTTCTTAGTAACCGTATTGCAAAAGTCGTAATTATTTTATGCGGCGCAAGCTGTTTCTGAGAAATGACAGAAAAATATACTGCAGCTGTTTAAACAGCTCTGTTTTAACATAGATTTGAGAACTGATGACACAAATGTACTTACCGTCCGAAGAATCATTAGAATGGACACAAAACCAGTAGACCAAAAAATATTCTTGTGACATTGCCTGCTTTTCAGCCTCGAGACTATATTTCTAATGCATTACAACAATTCCAAAACCAGGAGACCCGCTGCAATTATGAGATATATGCACTTATTCGCTTGTTTTTGTCTTCTTAACATATTTCGTCACCTAGTGTGTTACACAGTATATAGCCTTTCGAAGAGACTAATAGTCAAGTACAATCAACAAGAAGGAAGACATGTAGCGATTGATGTAAAAAATATTTCTCAGCGAATCGTTTCAATGCTTCTGAAAGTGACGTTGAGAGTATTTAGCTTGATGTTAAAGTTTGCAATAATGGAAACTTATGTCTTTATTATTTATCATTAATCTTAAAACTAAGTTTTCTCTGTCTACTCTATAAAGACTTTAATATAAGTGATGTTTATTATTAAACGTGATATTTTAGTATAAAAGGTGGGACGCTTTTTCTCAAAAAAAATTACTTCCCATATTAATATTGTGAGAATGAAAATGCTTATAATATTTCAGTTAGATTTCAAGACGAATCTCCTCACTCTTTTAGATTCGAGTATCATAATCAACAACAAACATTGTTTTACACTAAAGTCCTTGTTAAGTAAACAGAGAAAGCAGGTTCGATAATTATTTTTTCCTTTTTAGTGCATTATTTATGAAAGCGTATTTCTTAGGTTTTTTAAACTATTTATTCACTTAATAAATGTTTCATTACTACCAAAAATCGCCCATAATTGTTTTATTTAACAAGGACTAGGTTTAAATTACCACGTTGACACTCTTAGCCTACGAGGGAGACTATTTATTTAAAATTTCACTAGAAACACTATTTATTTAAACACAACCTTAACTTGCACTTATTAGCTGTTGGCTGAAATCGCAAGCATTAAAATTAAAACTGGCGGAATCTTTCGCAACATTCACGTCAGCATATTGCCTCATAAATAATAAAGCATATTATCACATACATAACAGATATTCTTTATCTTGTTTCTTTAGAGAAAAGGAAGGATAATAGCTTTCATCATCACTGTTAAATCAATATTAGAGTCATATCGCATCAGTCATGCGATATGACTCAAATATCAATACGATTTCTTAAAATTTCGAGATTTCAAGAAAACATAAAGCATCGCATTTTTATTATATGCTGTATGTCTCCTTCATAAGGAGAATATAACTCGAAAGTTCAAGCTATAGTTAACTATAATATAATAATAATTGCCTAGTAGATTTAGTGTAGGCGCTTATCTCACCTCCACAAATGGTACTGTAATGGTATAGTTGCGAAAGGAGAACATTCAACATACTTTTAATGTATTTAAGGCATTAGGATGGAAATACTCGCTGTCAATATTTTGTTTTTGATATTGCCCTTATTGATATATATATATATATATATATATATATATATATATATATATATATATATATATATATATATATATACTATATTTGTTTCTACTAATTAATAATTATTAATGAAAATTAAAGAGTCGCAGGTTGTAATACTTTTCAGTATTACCAAAGCGTAGCCTGCTTCCTTTTTCTTCCTAAACATTTCCGTCATCCCTAAAAATACTTTTTGAATTTCCACCGCACTCAGGAGCTGATAAATGTAGCTCCCGGAAGCAGCAGAAGTTTATCAAATTGTTAATTAATTTTCAGCCCATGAATTCAATTAATCAATCAGCAGTTATCATGAATCAATCAGCAGTTTGACCAAAGGTTGGCCAAATTTTAATTCATTTTCAGCCAATGAATTAAATGGAGTGTCATTTCTCTTCATAAATTTCATGCTCAGGTACCTATCAAGGTCACTTGCAATGGTGTCCTATTTTAGAACTAATGTTTTCGTAATCTCTTCGAAAGAACTTACTAACTTCAACACTTGACCTACAAACTCTTACTGTGCTACAGTTAGATTGGAGATGTTTGCTGTATTTGTAAGGGACACAAAATAGCGCATTTTCATTCCATAAACCTTTACAACATGTAAAATATAACATCCCTGTTGTTATATCTGGCAATGATTTATGCTTGACTATTCCTAATCCTTCTTGAATTTTTCCTTATTTTTATTTATCCCAAAATAGTTGAAGTGAGTAACGATTCTTCATCTCATGGCAATTTTTATTCCACTTCAGTTTGAATCTTCAGGGAATCTTTGACTAATAACTATAGTGTATTTATGAAGCAACACGCAGAGTTTATTTCAGAGGCACTGACAGCCTTAATTATATGGCGCCCGTTGTCGTAAATGATAAAGTGAATTTTAGCTGATCAGAATTCCCCTAGACTTGATATTTCCTGCAGAGTTCTTACTATATTTTACTCTTTATGTTGCCCTTCAAAATGTTTTAGGTTTAATGCCGCATGTCTCAATTTAAAATCGCGATCAAACGAGTGTATGGTAAAACTTACAAAACTGATATAGTTTTGCAAGCACATCCACATGTAGTGGTCATGGATATATAATCTGCGTCCTCAAGTAGTTTCTCAATCTTGGTTACCATTTTCTCATACAGTTCTGGAATTATTATTCCTACAGTCTACTCGGTATATCATATCTCAGCAGAGTCTCAATTAAAAATCTTCAGAAACCATACCTTTCAACTATATTCACTGGTCATTTCAATCGTGATCATCCCTGTAATTAAATCATAGTATTTCTTACCTTTAGAATCGTTGATATCTCATTTTTTAAGTTTTTATTGGCAGTCATAGAGGGTTAACTGCTTTGTAGACCTACTCGTACTGGAGAAGACCTCATTGTCTTTATTTTGTTCTTAGAATCGCGTTCTGTGCTTTCTGATATTTCTTATGTTACTTGTTCTAAAAATAATTCTTTAATCCCGACGTCGTAGCTTTTTTTATAGTTTCTCCACGAGAAATATTTGCTTGACATACGTGCACGGCACATTACGGGAATTGTCAGTTTCTTCAGAGTAAATCCACACAGAATACTTTTTACACGCCATACTGTTTAATAACTCAAAAGTTATTTAATTAATTAAATAAATTAATAAATTGTAATCAAGAATATAAGTGTTTTTTTGATCACATAAATTAAGGGGATAATGAAAACAAAAAATATCAAAGCATAATTACAGTGAAAGACTAGCCTGCTGTTTCGTATTGTGTAAAGGCGGTTAGACAGTTAGTGCGATTCTAATGCCATTGTATTGGCTCTCCCACGCTAACTACTTAGTTAGCTTCACTAGTTAGTGCACTAAATCGCATCGTTTAAACAGATCTAGCATGCTTGACACTAATTGTGCTAGATCCGTCAGTCGGCGTTGGCTCGAATGTTTGGACGTATGTTGTTTAGGAATCCAAAATGACACGGCCACAAACGAAGGAAAGGCAAATTCTATCAAACATAATAGAACTATACAAAGATATGCCATTTTGATGAGATAAAATCAAAAGGATTATAAAAAAGGCATAAAATATTATGGAAACAGAGCGCTTCCCGAAATTTACAAAGTGCTCGATAGCAACGTGTCATTGAAAACTTTGGTAAAAAAAATTCCAAATTTAAGAACTGGCTACTTTAAGGAATCAATAATATGTGTCTCATTATTTGTCATCGTCAAACTATTTGTTATTAGAATTACTGGTTTACAGTCTATTTACAATTAACAGCCACAAAGGTTGTTAAATAATGCTTGTTTTTACTTTTTGTAATTGGTTTTAGGTTGAAATATTATTTAATAATACTTTCGTCTTATAAATGTTTATTGACTAATTTTGACATTTTAGGATGAGGAGTCGAGTCGCACTGGAGTTGGATTTGATGAAGTAGACCTATATTGTAGTACTTTGATGTTATGAGATGTCTTGAGATCAGTAGTAAGTCTTGTCGTTCAGACCGGGACACAATGGAAACAGGGGTATATTAAGTAATGTTTTTATTTAATATTCAATTTCTGAAAAAGACTCTACTTATTCTGAATTAAAATATTAATAATATTAATATAAATTATTTCTTTTGTTATTTATTTATTTCAACTTCAAAGTACACATATGAATAATTTGATGGACTTATTACTACAAGAGCAATCTCTTCCAGTCAACCACATTGATTAAGTTTGAACATTTTATGTTGATGACTTTGAAAGACTCTAATAAAAAACAAGACTAATTATGATATTAACAACAAATAAAAAATTATCATAACAGATAAATAAACAAAACTAAACTAAATGTAAAAGAAAACAAAAAAACTAGAAATGATTAATTAGAAATCTAAATATTTTTGGGAAAAAATTAGAAAAAGCAGGACTAAGGGATCATGAGATAAAGGATTTTTTCAAACGACCTTTGAACACGTTTATATAAGGCAAGTTCCTGGCGTCCGGTTTCAGTTGATTCCAAAGTCAAAGGGAGAAGAAGGGAGACTGAGCTGGTTTTCAAAGCCTAGACCTATACCACGTGTAAATAAGTAACTAAATTTCTTTCTAGGATAAGTTGAATAAGTAGGATTAATCAAAATATTATTCAGAAGTATAATAATGTGTAGGTTACACCGATTGCTGACCCCTGTCCATTTCCGCTCTGAATTCTGAAACATGATCTTATTTTTTATAACCAAAAACAGCTGAAATACAAATTTTGAAGACATTGTGATTACATTATTATGACATTGGGAGACTGGGTAGCATACATATCCTTAATCAACAGGGGAAGTAAGAGTGTTTACAGAAGCGACCTTTAGTTTGAATGTGTAGAAAGTTTTGAAAATGCTTGAGGGAATGCATTCTACTAAGAACTAATATCATTTACTTGAGATTGCCATCTTGGATTTTTATCGATCAGCAGACTCAAGTCGTTAAATGTTGGCGTAAATGGAATTGGTGTACCATTTAACATTAGATACGGTAGATCTGATATCCTAATTTTAGAAGTCAGTCTCTGGCTACAAATTATGATAGCTTGGGTCTTAGCTAGGTTAACTAACAGACCCATTTCATGAGCCCACTGACCAATAGAAGCGAGGTTTCATTGAAGATATTGATGACAGTGACTAAAGAGTATACATCAGTATGGGCTCATATTTGTAAGCCTTCGACGTAAAGAGGTTAATTGCTATGTATCTTCCCGACAACCCCATCAATAAATATTGAAAAAGAAGTGGAGGAAGAATGCCTCCCTGAGACATACCACCTGATAAGTCCATCCATTCAAAGAACGCATATGAAGACTTCACACATTTTCGACGTACACATAGATATTAGCTAAACCATATTAATGAGTGTTAAGATATATTCCAAGACTTTAAACACGTTAGCAAAATATCAAAGTCAATGAAGTTTAATGCATTTCTGAAATCAAAAATATAAGTATTGGAAGTTGTATATTATTCATGGCTAAGCATACATCATCTATCATTTTCTTTAATACTGTTGAAGTACTATGACCAATTTTGAAACCAGATTCAAGGAGATTTAAAAATTTGCAGGCGTTAAAATATAGAATAAGTTGGGCATTAACTATGCGCTCAAACACTTTCAATAGAAATGGAAATATGGATATAAGATTTACGCTTTATGCTTTTTTCCATTCAGAAGGGAAGGTAGCAGTTATCAGAGATGTGTTAAATATGTCAGTAATAACATGGGCTACAATATCTAAGTTTAAAAGTAAGGGCTTTAATACTTAGGTCGTCGCATCCCATATAATAGTTTCTTTATCGCCAGAAGATTGGTTCTCAATTCGAAATCAGAGAATGCAAAATGTGAATTCGTGGTTAGAACTAAGAGGATGAATAATCTTTAATATTCCCAACTTAATAGATGGTTCAAGAGACATTCTTAGCAAGAAAGAGTTCAAAATATTAAGGTCAAGCTGGCAATACGCATCAGTATGAGAATAACTAACATCAGAGTGCTGAGGAACTCCCAAACGTTTGTAGAATAGCACTGGTGTATGGAAGTGGAGATGAAATACTTTTTAGCATTTCTACACATTTGTGTACATCTATTCCTAAGCACTCTAAACGTCTCTCATATTGGAAGACTAACGTTCGCTTTACATTTGACTTTAGCTAGAACACACTTTAGCCGTAACTATTTTGATGGCATCATTAAGCCATGGAGCTGTCTTTCTTTTAATTTTCGCTCTCTTGAGAGGAGCGTACTTATCAAACAACTTAATGATACGATTGTTGAATTCAACAACTTTTTTATCAACTGGTTTAATGGCTAAAGTACTATCCAAATCAATAAGCTAGGCATCCTCAAGCATACATGGTAAGTCAATACTGTTAAAGGTACAAACATTGGAAATTTTAAGGGGTAGCTTCGGATTATGCAACTTATATGATAGGTAAATTAGGTCAAAGTGTAAAAACGCAGGAGCAGGAAGTTGATAATAGAAACATACACTTTTAGGGAAAATAAAAGAGAGAGATCAAAAAGGGAATAATAATTTACCTGGTGGAAGGTAGCAAAGAATGAAAGATTGGCGAGGTTGCCACATTTACAATATCCCAAAGCTGTACATTTTTTATACCACGTTTATATAGACAGGTATTGAAGTCATCCATAATCGTCGTATGAGGATATGATGAAAATTAAAAAATTTATGAAATATAAATTGAACAGAAGAAGCACTAAAAAAATTACAATTAAATAATTACAAATTTGTAAAAATGAAATTTTAAAAATAAATGATCTAATAAAAATATAATAAAAACAAGGGGACAATAATGCCTACGAAACCAAAGACCATATTTAACACACAGAAACATAGTCCTCCTCCCGATAACATAATGTGCGTGTACACAAAAAATAATAGAAAGAAAATAAGAGGGGTATATTAATAAATATAAGCGGAGCATATTAATATACTAATTATGACGAGTTTTTTCTATGTTAAGTAGTAAATAACGTTACGAAAATTATAAATATGGTTCATATGAAGTTAAATAAAATTATAACAAAACTAGTAAAACAGTAAGTATTTATATAAATTAATTATTTTCTGTACGCAAATTATTTTTTTTTGTAAAAGATCGAGTATTGTGACGATCATTTTTACTATTAGTATGGATAAAGCGGATAACCTTAATCTGGCTTGCTCCAACTGCACAGACCGTGTAATATATTTCTTGCAGCCATCGAAAAACATCACAACAATGCTTCCATCGCATGTCAAGCAGTTTTTGACTTGGAGTAGTATTGATCTCGGAGTCTTACGTTGCATATTTGCAGCACCCAGACGTAGTATGCATACAAGTTGATTTTAGTTATTGCGGGATAGGCAAGTTTGTCATCGATGACGCTAAGAGCTGCTGACATCGGAGTGACAGTGGCTTCCTCTTTCACGCCGTGGATGAGTATTATATTTGGACGTCCCTTTGCCTCCAGATGATGATGATGAGAGATGATTTGGAGTACTGTGTACCGTACAGTACTCCAAATCAATTTATGTAGTTAACAGCAATTTCATCATATTCTGAAACTGACTACGGAACTTGGCGGAGAAAGTCTCGACTGTGAGCGAATGAACATTTGTTATTGATAAATATTTCGTCAACTTATTTTGAATTCCATTCTACGTTATGCTGGTTTTCATTTACTTGATTCAGTGATATTAAGCGGGTGTGTATTGACGCCAATCTCCTTCATGAAATGTACATGTTGTAGCATTTTCTTGATTAACAGAATTTGTAGCTATATATTTTGGTACTTTTCGCTGTAAACATTGTGCAAAATTCAACACGCTAGTACGATATAATCCACTATATTGATTTTAACTCTTAAACTTCCTCGTAAAACTCTGAAACGGGCGGCTAATATGCCAAATGCATTCGCCACTGCTCTTCTAACTCTAGACAAGCGATAATTAAATATTATTCTTTCATAAGTTATCCTTTTGATAGGAAATAACTGGAAACTCATCTGTCACTGGACTTGAACATACTCAATTACGACATACTATACCATACGAATTACCAACTGGGAGTGGTAAAACCACTCATAATTATCAGCCCGTAGAGAAGATACTCAATCAATACTATCTGCTGCATCATTATCCCCTAAGCATTAGATTAATTCTGATATTCAGTCCCAAAACAAGTCATCATCCAGTGAACTCATCCATCAGCGCCATACTAAACTCTACTACCTTATTCATCCCCAACATCACAGCCTCCAATATTCTCACTACAAGAAATCATCATTCAGTCACCTCACCCATCAGAAAATTATCCATTCTACCGTATTCTCTATCCCAAGGTACAATCAGGACTTTCCCCATCGCAAAGTATTCATTTGACTTCATCAGCAGAAGTTCTTGATAAAATACCCATTTCTCAAATAATATCAATGCAGTCTATTCAAACACCAGCAACATACTTGATGGAAAGTTCAATATCAATTTTCCGAATACATATGTATGATAGAGGGATGGACATTCATAGAATGATTTTCTTACCTGAGATAATTTAATATGACTGTTTAAAAAGACTATATAATTTAATTAGCTATTTAAAAAGTCAAACAATTTAAATAAGTTGGTTACGTAAAAACATTTGTTTCATTTATTTACCCTTATGTAGTATTTAAGGTATTTATAAATAGCTCTGTAGGTTTCTAGTATGTTTTAGTAAAGAGAGATGAAGAGATTGAAGAACTAGTTGTTCCCTTGCGCTAATTCTTTATCTTCAAGTGTGTCTTTCTTCTATATCTATGTTGTAACCAATGTCAGCAACTCTTCAAACTGTAAAACTTAACTTCAAAAGCTCAAACTGCGACTTTAAACCTTAAAAATTGCCGGCATCTGACTACTCCAATGCATTCCAAATGTTTCTGCTGGACATGTGTTTTTCTAAACGATAAATATTATTTGACCCGGCATTTTCTGCGCCATTTCTTTATCACAATTGTTGAACCTGATACTAACGCTTAACCAGGGTTAAACAAGTGTATTAAGTACTAACTAATTAATAGCATGGTTGGCGGACCTATTGGAATTCATATGAAACCATGCCAAATAATCTGGCCGAATATTCAGCTATTCTTAACTATATATAACTTTTATTTATCACGTTTTAACCATTACTATCTTCTTTCCTATGTCATAGCTTAAAGACAATTAAAGGGCGCTTAATCACGAAAAAAATTGTTAAATTTAAACAAGAAAAAAGTTGCACCTGCACTGGGTTTCCCGTCTTTTCTTGTAGCTGTTGTTTTTCGTCACCCTATCGCTGTATGTTTGTGCTTTTACCATTAAATTGACTACATCTCCTCATTTTCGAACTTACGCATTTATCTTACGATGAAAAACGTAAACCACGTAAACCATGTGTGTATTATTTTTTTATTTAACTATTTTGTTTATAATTCTATAGGAAGACTCAACGTAGCATGTAAGTATTAATCATTCCAAGTACTATCGGTGGTCAATAAAGACCAGACCTAATTGTTATTTAATGATAATTGTTATATGTTTTTTTCTGCTTCTGTATTTATTAATAAATCTCTAAGTATGTATTTAAGTCTGATCATGTATTCGTTATTTTTATCACATTTTTATTACATTCTGTACAAACCCAGTGATCTAATATATTTCTAGAATGCATAATCGAATACAAAGCCCAAATTTAATATGAATTTTTAACTCATTTTATTACAGACGGGATCTCCCATAAATATGTCCCAAATATTTTTAATAAATGCGACATTTGCTTCATTGCCACTCTATTATAACTTTTATGGGATGGTGTTTTACAGGAACCAGTATGTGTGATTGTCAATGTGCGTATGCATGTACATTGCATGAGCGTGTGTGCATATTTGCATATTGATATATTGTAAAAAGGACTACATTTCAATAATTAAGACTAAATCCTTTCAGCTTAGTAAATATGGACATCTTTGAAGACATCTTACGGCTAGTTGGGTAACAATATCCAAACAACGCTGTTGGTCTATTTGCAACCTTACATCATAAATTGTAAAGCATTAATTGGATTTTACAATAAATTAAAAAAGAAATACTCTGTTCTATAAAACTCCTTCTGCAACATGATTATAATTTTTATATTTCTGATCTAACCCATTTGTGTCACATTTAATAAACGACACTTAGGAGAAAATAGTTCGTCAGAAAAACCATCAAAACCAGCTGCACGCATCAACTAATATTCAAAACTAATATCTACAAATTAAGTATAAAAAAAACTGAAATGAATATTGATAACACTTACAATTTTTATGAAAATGAGAAATTTTCTTATAATGTATAAATTAATTCAAAACTAGTTTACAAAAAACACCTTTGGATGAAAGATCTTCTTGCTCTGCAACAGTTTTAAGCATTATTGATGAAAATTGAAAACAAATCAAGGTGAAAAAGTTATTCAAGAAAATTAAAGAGAAATCTACATCTGGCAAGGTATTTATTTGATGCAGGACCTTGTGCTGAACCAAGACTTAGGACTCAAGACTAATTAAACAATCTATGATATCATTGACAGACGCTTTTTATACCTAAGACGGTTACAGACGCTTGTTGTGACAGACGCTTGTTGATGGAAAGTATAAAGCTACAATGACCTGGGATTCCACTTACACATACTTACAAAGAGCTCTGTATTTTTTTATTCCAGCGACGCATATGAAGGTTGCGTAAGTTGAAAACGTCGTAACAGCTTTTCACATTTGTATACCAATGGCCATACCATATGTGCGAGGGGTTTACACAGTAATCAAGTCCAGATGCATGATATCTGATTTGCATGATATCTTGTAATGCAAAGAAAGTGTTTTAATTTAGTTTTTCATACCAAACTATGTATTCGTACAGGATTAGTTCTCGAGAATCTATCTACATTCTTTTTTTACGTAGACAAACGCCAATATCAGACTAGATGGAAAATAATATTTTTATTTAGAAACTGAAATCAATCTTGACTCGTAATTGTACGCCAATATTTTAAACATTTTGACTAATCTGACAAATAATGGTAGAGCAGCCGTAAAGACTATTACCCCTCAAGTACGCATAAATCTCATACATTCGTTACACGTCCATACACGTTTGGTTACAGCTGTTATTGCGTCTTAAGAAATTTATTTTTGAAATATTTTTCTATACAATAATAAACATTTTAAAAAAATTTAAAATTTCATTTCAGTGACATTTTATGAGCGACAACTTTAGAAATTCGTTAAAGAAAACGATACTAGAAAACGTACTAGAAATGTATTATAATATCTAGTGATTCAGTTATCTGAAATAGAAAAAAAAATTCTTCTTTAAGCTCAACCTTACAAATAATAAAAACTATTGTAAATTATCAAATTGGTATTTATTTTAATTAAATATGAAACATTAAATAAATGATTTATTTTTAATATAAAACTCTGATTTGTTGTACCTGCATTAAGCATAGAATGTCAAAATATTCCCTGGACTGAATTTTTAAAATCAGTTCGTCCATTCCAAATCGCAGTCAACATTTAATAAATAAAGTTACGAAACGTTTAAGTTATTTTTCAATATTTGTTGTAAAAATTAAGCTGCGTTGCCGTAATTAGCGATCGGTTTCCCTAGAGAAACAGTCAATTTTTCCATTTTCATTTTTCCTATTTTTCTTCATTCTTATATACTTTCATCTATGTCTAGACGCACGCTTCACCTGTGAACACGCAAAAAGTAAAAAGACCATCCCAAATACCTGTTAGCTTCCCAATGTTTAACAGTTACTAAAATAAAGACTAAAATAAAGATATTCAAGTCATGACTTTAATTATTCTTTTGCTGGCCAAAATATGCAAGTTGCATCATTTGTTATCATGTTTTTGTTCTGTATTTTCACAACTCAATCTTTCCCTTTTAATTACGGATACTCAATATAGGGCTCTAAAAGAAGGTGAAGTACTATCATCTAAAGTTTGCTCCATATGGAAAAAAAACTTGAAAATATTATTCAGATCAAATACTTTACAATATTACGATCCTTTTTATCCACCATTATTCAGTTGAAAGAATAAGCAATAAAAAGAAATTTTAGGTACGATGCAATATAATTGAACGCAATCAATTACTAGTCAAATTAATTCTAACCGGTCTGTACACATTTCAGTCATTACGTATTTCAAAAATATATTGTTCAAAAATTGTTAGATCATCTCTCGAATACCTATATAATGAAAACATATAACAGCCATTAACTCCTTCAGCCCATCATTAGTTAATACTAATTGTTTAACCGTATGACGTGCGCTTAATATCACCTGATACGTTTATGAATAACTTCACTACAAGCATCGTTCAGGTATAAACTGTAAAATCGTTTCCAGAACTTTTTTAAATTTTTGCAATGCCCCTGAACAATAGAGATTAAAAACATCTGATAGTATCATCGTGACACAGCAAGATTATATAAAATCATATTTATGATACACGCCAAGATATTATCTTCCGCTGGAATTCAGATGAGTGGCTTATACACTTACACATATTTTGTCTTATCTTAACATCGTAATATAAATATGATAAATTCGTCTTACCAATAAGCTAATTTTCTTCACACGAAAATATGAAATTTTAATTTTAAACACTAAGGTACAATAGATGAGGTAATCAAAAATTTTACTTTTATATATATATATATATATATATATATATATATATATATATATATATATATATAATATATATATATTATCACCACAGGACATAAAAAATTATATATTTAATTTCACCTCTAGCCTACTTCCACATAAATATTTATTTATATTATTATAAACCTATACGCTGGTTAACATAATTTAACCCTCTATCAAACTTCAAATTTCTATATGAAATGGTTTCTGATAAAAAACAATTGTGAAAGAGTGATATTATTAAAATTATTTTTAACCTCACCGTGATACTATTTTTTCAACATTTTTTGTAAGAAATGTTAGATGTCATTTGAAAATGTATTTTGAATAGCATAGTTCAAAATATTATTAACGTGTAACTTATTTATTTATCTACTTGTATTTATCCAATTGATACATATGGCGGACTTATTTCTACGAGAGCATTCTTTTACAACCAAAAATAACACCCCTCCACTCGACGAACGGCCGGAAATCGAACCCGGGTAACCGCAGTACGCCACGTGCTGTGCACAGGCTGTTTGTCTTGTGATCGACCCAATATACACCACGGCCAATATTTACCCTTCATTCTTTAAATTGTCTTATGTATTGTATTCGTACTCGAGTATGGTAATAAGTTCATTTCAGAGATGATTCGACGAAATAGCTCTGTCTCTTATAATATATATTTCTTGTTTATAGGAGTTTCGGGTAAACAACGTCCCTTTAAAAAAACTAATTTACAATTTTGGGAGAAGAATCTTAAAAAATAGCTCCTTCGGTTTCGTCTCATCTATGACCTATTAAGTACCTACTAAGACTAAATAATATATAGTAAATATTAAATTCAAATAAATGTTAGTAATCTCTTTCTACTAGTTTTTAATCCAATAAAGTATGAAGTATCCTTGTTTTTGAAATGTCCGCAAAACTTCTACGTATGTACTTGCGTAAATATAAGCAACATCCCATAAGCAATAAATAATAAAGGTTAGAAGTACAATAAGCACTAATCCGCTAGCTCTTCATGGACAAAATATATAAAAGTTTATCTTTAAGGATTTTTACATGCGCATCGTGCATAAACATATCGCGTTGAAAGCATTTTTTTACTGTTTAGAAATTAGATAAAAAATGTATACACGTATCGTATGTAGGGTTTTATTCCGTAACTAAGAGTCATACCAGACTTTATGCAGGTACTGGAGAACTCTTTTCAGATTTTTCTCCCTTTTTCCAGGAATTTCCGATTTGAAACTGTTTTTATTTGATACCCAGGAATTTCCAATTCCCGATTTGAACCTAAATAAATATGATTCCGGTGAAAAATAGATTTATGTCAGATTTTTCAGTGTTATATTACATTTGTTGTATGTTCTCTTCGGGCTACAATAATTTCCCTTAAATCTTTCACATTGATGTCCTACATCCTAGCAATAAATCTATGGATATAGGTAAACAAGAATATTCAAAATTATATTTTGATGGCCGTGAAACACTATGTAATGTATATAATACAAGAGCGCGGACACATTATACATAGATGGTTATTAGGTCCGTGGCATTACATCTATACAAGTGAGCGATACAAAGAATACCTACGAACGCTAAGTGGCAAGGTCTACATGACAGCGACTCACGTCACGTCACGAATTTTATATTACTTTTTATTTATTCGATTTTGATGAAACAGAATGCAGGTTATTTCTTGAAAATTTTATTTTACAAGTTTCTCGACAAAATACTAACCATCCTAATCCCATCTTTTCTGAAACAATAGACAGATAGACGGACAACAACTCTAAAATTGTGGATTTCATCTCAGAATCGTATAATTGACACAACAGTCTTACATTAGATAAAAACTGTCCATAAATTTAATATTTCATAATTTATTACCCCAAACAATAAGTTAAAAACAATACATATAACAGACATGCGTTACATATATATATATATATATATATATATATATATATATATATATATATATATATATATATATATATATATATTATATATAGTAGATTTTGACATCACCAATAAAACCCTTTTTAAATTGTAGTTATACGTAACTTGAAAGATTACATGTAATACCATTACAAAAATTACGAGAAGCAATTTAAACATGCAAATTTTTTCCCCTCATAATAATTATCCAGATATATGTGCGTTACCTCGTGGAAAACATAAAAAAGTCTAGTAAAAATTTATTCGTAATGAATAAGTGGCAATATCTTAATCAACTTACTCGAATTATTCGTAAATGTATGAAACATAAATAGAAGCAACAATGGCGGTCGCAGTAATGGTTCGTTCAACTTAAATATTTTGCTTCTATTCACGCTTATTGGTCGAAAGAAAATGTGTCTTATACTTTTGACGGAGTATTATTTTTCTTCTTGACAAGCACGAAACGTTCACAATAAGTATTCATGCAATACACATGCAAATTATATTCTAATTACCACTCCTAAATAATCTCACTCATATTTTTTTGTGTCGATAAGTTTAGTTGAGTTGACAAGTTTCCATGTATGTAAAGAAGATAAAGATAATGCTCAAATTCGAATACATAAATTATTCCACAGCAGATTCGTTAAGCAAGTCATTAAATACTCAGCACGTAAGTAATAATATAAATAATACTTTACGTAAAATAATAACTTCAACGTTAATTTAATAGTGCCATTATACCCAAATACATTCCTTTGTCCTTCATAAATAAAGATACAAGAGCTCATGAATATAAAATGCTCTCCAAAACTCTGCTTATATGAGAGAACTCCATTATTATCAGGTACAAAACGTTTAAACTGTCATTGCACGAATATACGGATATATAACATATTTGAAGTCAAGAAGAACTTATTCAAGTTTTTTTACAGTCCTTTTCACTCCCATAGATTTATTATATTATTGTTACTCAATGAACTTGTTTCGTACGTACTCGTACTTGTTCTTACTACTAAAAGACACTCGGTATCCCACTTTACGGCCGCACATCCAAAAGGTAGTACATCGTGGCAGTAGGGTGGAGGTTTTTCTGATTTAGCACATTATAGCCGTGTGCTTTCCGCGTACCTACAGTATACACGCGGGTGAATTCGTGGAGAATGTGTTATTACAGGGTAGGTACAGATAACATAAAATACCGTATTATTGTATACGCAGTTTTCTTAAATCAATACAATTTTATCCTCATTTTTTTCCGATCTTTTTTGACTAGACTTCTAAAACAATTCTTAAAATAAATTGTGGTTTTAACCGTTGTTGGCAAAGTATACCATAAATTATCATGAATATAAGTTACCATAAATTATTTAACTATAATTTTAAAAAATATAATTTTTTAAAAGGTCCGGTAAAAAGAACTTTTGTCACGTTACATCTTCAAGTAATAATATTCTAGTATAGTGATACATATTAAAAAACATCTAGATTACATCATAAATTAACTGGGACTTTTAAAGATGTTAATTTCGTGACGACGAGACTCTCAGCACATCAATGCAATTCACACTTGACTTTTATCAGCGCTATCAAAATTGAGCATGAAATATCTTGCGTTAAGTGTACCATTGTGTCGTTAATCTTTCGGTATCTCGCTCTTTCAAGAATAAGAAAAAATTGAATTTACAAGTGAACGTAAATTTATGGCAGACACCTGTCGAAAAGATGACTTTCATACAAGGTTGAATTCTTGATTACTTATACTGTTCATATTATTAAGGAAAAATATTTTGCGAAATTCACCTTTAAACTAATCAAAGGTCTTTAAAAAAATCTAGGTCAAATAACAAGTTATATATATATATATATATATATATATATACATATATATATATATATATATATATATATGTATATATATATATATATATATATATATATATATGTGTATATATATATATATATATATATATATATATATATATTACTTTATGAAATATCGAGATCCAGTTATTTTAAAAGACGTTAAGGTTATGCAATCTTTAAATAAAAATAGTAGGAAACAAAATAGCTCAATGAGCTCAATTTCTACAGATCTTTAATCTGCGAATGTGTTAAACTCGTTGGGTTCATTGTTTCTATGGTAAAATTTTGATTTAAAAATAATTCGAGTTAAAAATAATTCAGCAATAAAATAAAAATATAAATTTCTGTGTTTCGTACATAATATTGATACAGCCACAAAAGACATAAATATAAGATAAATTGCAATTTTATGCGTCATTTTTAAATGAAAACCTCATGATTTCCTTAAACATTTATGTAAATGAAAAATATAAAAAATGGTTCAGTTGTTTACTTAAATATATTTTTATAGACTAAATGGTATTAGATATTTTAAGAGATTCTCCTAATAAAATTGCGCCGATAACAAGTAATTTGCGTACACAGACAGACAAACAAACAGATTTCGGTGTACGCGGATAAATTCATATGAACTAAATTTTAATAAATGAATCTCGTGAAATAGGTTAATTAAAAAAGAAGTACAAGAATTATTTTAAAAACCTTAAAACTTAGTATTCGTATAACCTGTTTTTTTATTTTCTAATAACATAATATTTTAAATCTAAAGAATGAAAGGAACATGAATTGATAGGAATAATATTCTTAATTATATTCTTTTGCACTACTTTTAAATAGTGTATTACGTTGTACACGCCAAGAATGGGCAAATCTTAAAAAAACAATTTTTTCTTTCCATCAATCATCTATTTTATTCACGAATTTTTCTTTATTTACAATATGATATTTATAGTACAGTAATTTGGTTGTCTCTCGCAAACCGTTCCTTGTTCGCCGGGTCTTTTACTACGTCTCTCGTACTGAACACGTAAATCAACCTGCAATTATAAATATTCATATCGTAAAAACAAAAAATGTTCAAGCTTCTTTGTAAAATTGAATGAAGAAGCGATGAAAAGAATCAACTACAGCATAATTTAAAAACAGCAACTCTTATGAAGTCTTGATTTGTCTGTGTTCCTCTCTTCCAAGGTGAACATGAGCTATTCGCACTTTGTTCATTGCCTGATATTTGAATGTCACTTTATTGACGCCATTCTTATTTTTTCATTCGAAGACATTGTAATTGCTTTGGAATTCCTATTTATACATATATATATATATATATATATATATATATATATATATATATATATATATATATATATATATATATATATATATATATATGTATATATATATATATATATATATATATATATATATATATATATATTTGCAGCTAAAATAAACTTCGTAATATATATGTTTGATCAATTATTTCTCATAAAATATCTTACATAACGTTAAGACTTAATATTGTGATGTATAAATTTAAACATTATATGGCGTGGCACACAAATCACATGGCAGATTGTAATGTGACTAGCATAATATTATCAATATATTTTATATACAGTTTGACTTTCCCTATATAATAATTATTTAAACATTTCAAAGTGTATTTTTACCTTCCCAGTGTTCTTATTGCTTATTTTATAATTTTTACTCGTGTATACATTTTACACATACTGTAACTGAACAATTTCGGAGACAGCACAAACTATATTTACAAAAAATTTCTTTACTCCCTAAACACATATTAAATATGTAAAATTATATGATTTAAATAATTGTAAAATTACAATACGTGCACTATAATTTTAAATTCTTTAACAATGTATTACGGCCAAAAAGAATCTACATTTAATTTCAACTAACTCGTGAACCACCCTATTTACATTATAAATCTCATTTCTCAAACTCTAGTCTAGAAAGACATAATTTAATAACAAAACTTCGCTTTTAACCGATAGTTGCTCTGCGTCGCTACTTTTAATTAGTTTTCATCAGACTATTAATGTTTACCAAAAGGGTCTCTTTTGACACCAGCTATAATATAAACTACATTCGCTCGGATTAAAACGAACATTACATAAGTAGTAATTTTAAATATCTCTGATAAGGACGTCGTTAAATTAAAATTACTTAAAAATATTATAAATGTATTAAGATATAATGAAAATATAATTACTATCCACTTTCTAGCAATGTTTTTTGAGATGTAAATAACAATTTACTTTTACTAAGAATAATATTAAAAGGCAGTCGATACCTTCATCAAAATTAATTAGGATTAACTACAAGTACCATATTTAAAAATTTGATTTATATAATTAACCAATCATGTTAATGAAATCATTACTTTGATAAGAAAATATTTTAAACCAAAATTCATTTTGAAATAATTTAATTAAAAAAAGTACTTTTAATTTAGTTATTGAATAAGGAATTAGATACCTGTTAAAATAAGTTTAGATTAATTTCACACCTACTTTTTATTCTGTTCATAAGCGATTTTGCATTCAAATCGGCATATAACATATATTAGAATTATTTAATACTAGCAAAAACAAGTAAGAATGTTCGTCCTAAAAACAATAAATTCCCGCACCTGAAAAGCACAATAGCAATAAGAGTAACAGCAGCATCCATGAGGTAGAAGGCACCCGGCAGTACGGCTATAGTGGCAACGTACACGGCGCTAGCGGCAGGCATGTACACAGCCGGCGTCAACGCCTCGAATACTCCCATCAGAGAGTTCATCTTACCTGCAGATAGATGCTCTTCCTGATTTTAAAGCTATTAAGACGTCAACAAATTGATAAAGAAAATCACGTGTTATCTTGCCCACAACAATCTAATTAATTCAATCACAACCGATCACAAAATTTTGATTTCCGTGGAATCCTGCAATATTTATATAGAAGGACTATAAACGTAGTATCCAAGATGAACATATTTTCTAATCAGAAGATCAAAATACGTAGTTATTTAAATAAAATTAAACAAGGAACAGTCTTATAATAAATGAAAACTTTCAATTTCATAAATTGACCATTTGTGTAATTACAATGTAAAATTATTGTCAAAAAGAATAACAATACTTTTATAGAACTATGATAATGTGAATGAATAATAAATTTAAATTGTTAATTTTGCTAATAAATCATAAGTTTCTACTGAGTTTTAAAATGATGAAGTCAATTTCCAAAGAATAAAATTAAAAGAAAAATTGACGTTATGTTTAGAAGCAACATATAATTATGGATAAAACAGTTCATTTTTCATTTTTAAAAATTCTATTAAACCTCGTTTCCACCCATTTCAATTACATTCTGGATGAAGGTAAAATTTTTAAATTACACCTTCTTTTCAAATATCGCTTTTTATGTGATCTACTCGTTTCTCCCTAAACTGTCTTATAGAAACATTTATCTTAAATGTCTCTCGAAAGTTATAACGTTATTAAATTATATCGTTATTAAATTTTATATATTATATAGGCTCTCAAAGAAAAAAGAAGTTTTTGTACTGAATACATGACAAGAATGGGTCTCACTTGCGGATATTTACCGAAGAAATACAATGCTAGTTATTCAATCTACTACATGCTACTTGTATTAGATATTAAAAAACGATATCGTGAAATAAAATATTTTATATTAACGATCTACAAGAAATATTTTTAATAGTTGACTGACTGAGAAAGGTTCAAATTATTCGTGTTTCCAATACTTACCAGTATTGCCATTCGTTTCGTTTATTTCCTCTGAAATGCTAAAAATGTTGTTCTGCTACATTTATAAATTTGACACTATTATCACTTTAACATAACCAGTGATATCGCTAATTGTATAAGCCAATATTGGATTTCTGTATTGAATGTATATATGTATATATATATATATATATATATATATATATATATATATATACATATAGGCCTATACTACAACTTTTTGATTCGTAAGTCATACTCGCGCAGAAGCTATTACACTCGCGCAGAAATTTTTGAACTTAGCTGAGTGGAAATGCAGATCATTCGCAAAGAACTTGCACAAAATTATAGCGTCATCAGACTTATTAAGTTAACTTCATTGAAATTACCTTTTTATAGAAACATTAACAACAAAATTACCTTTTTATAGTTTGCCATGGTGTAAAAACACCTACTACATTTGGTCAGTGAATTAAATTGACTGAATTATTTACTCTATTACCGTTTATTTCTATTTCATTATACTATACTATGTATTTTAAGTTAGATTTTCCAATTTAGCTTTTATTGAAAAAATAATATAATTGAGAATGACAAGCCGAAACTAATTGTGAAACTTCCGCATTTTTGGAGCAATTTACATTATGTGAGTTTATAGTTAGCCATAAGTTGTAATTTAAATAAATAAAAGGTTGGATTGATCTTGACGATAATTTAATTTCTTTCTTGTGTCTCCCTTCAAACTCTATTCTAAAAACAGTGCACGCCACTGATTTAAACATCCTACTCTACTATTACTACTTCTGCACTATGTTCTAATCGATATAATAATATTTTAATTTCTTTACATTGTAATTAGATCACAATACCAGACAAAAAAAAAACAATTGCGTCAAAAATATTTTTATTAATCCTTCACCACATTCGTTAAACTATGTTTGTGTGCCAGTTCAAATATAATGTCAAACATAATTTCGCCGATCACAGCTGTTTACGACAATATATTTGTGTTTTGTATTTTTTATCACATATTTCATATTTTTGGCTAAAATATAGTGGCGCTAACTAGTTGAGTAACTCAGTAACAAAATTATTATCATATTTTTGGCTGATAGAGACAAATCGAAAAAAACTATGAAAGTATTACATCCTTTCAAACTCTTTTAATCTTTTGTTTTTTTATTTACGACCAGCATAAAATTAAATTTTTCACTTTTAAAAAAGTGTTTTTTTAATTAGTTTGAATCTACTTACTGTATAATTGTTAAATGCATCTTGTTAATTTTTAATTTCTTTACCAATGTGATTATAACATATTGCGACATACTTCTAAAATTGTATATTTATTTCCTTTTACTTAGTGCTAAATTTGTAGCTAAAAATTTATCGCTTTTTTTAATGAATTCATTTTCAATAAGGTCCTATTGAAAATCGTTTGATAACTTTTATGCTGCAATATCAAAAGGTAATAAGATAGAGCACACTGGCTTATTTGTAGTTTTAGCACAATAGAATAAAAATTGTGTTAAGGGAAGTGATGTAAAAATGCTAAACTTTTTTTACCCAATTCGGTAGGATGAACGAGTTTGCTTGCAATTGCGCGTACGGCAGTGAGGCCGCAGTGGCTGAACACATTGAGGATGGGCGCGCAGTAGAAGGCGGCACGCGTGCCAGCGAGCGCGAGCAGTATGCACGCAGCCACGCGACTCGTTGCCGCCAGTAAACCGATCATGCTATCGTGAACGCCCAGCCGCCGGCTCAAAACTCCAATGGCGAACATCGTACCTGTAAATGGCCACTCCAGATATTTTTTCGTATAAGTCTTATGCAAAATCCTACGATATATGCTAAGCGTTAGGTTTTTACCATACATTTATGTAACAACGAATAATTATACTCCGAAAAAGATTAATTTTTTTTAAATATTCGTTAGTTGCAAATTACTCAAACTGAGGCTTGACTGGAGCCATAAACAGTCTGAATTATACAGTATCAGCGTGACTGCAATATTAATAGAAACATTTTTCGAACTCAAATTTATGCGCTGTAACCGGTTTTCATACACCAATAGCGTTTCACTTAAGACAAGTAAATTAATAATTATCGAGGATGGTTATTTTGAGTAAAAACATTATCAACAACATTAGACATCGGAGTCCATAACTTTCAATTAAATTGTTTTATTTATGGAACGAAAAAGAGGTTAGAACGTTTGTTCTTTTAAAACGTGCTTTGATATAAAAAAAGTAACGTTAAGGTGCAATCTCAACGTTCTATTCGATTTCCAATCATTCGCATTCAACTTATCTCAAACTATTGATTAGATGTGTTTCCCCATCCTTAACCGAGTAATAAATATTTTATTAAAGAATTAGAAGTCAATCAACATTATAAAATTATACGCAAGCTTCAACTTACCGAAAATTCCCACGACGACATTGTAAGTGCTGAAGAGGCTATATTCTACTTCGTCAAACCGGAACTTGTACCGCGCATACAGGTACGCCACTTGAGAGTCGCCTGAAATGCATTACACAATGCGTGGTTATTCTCCTATCTTGTCGCGCATTTAATCTTTAGTAGTTATCGACAGTGGAATAATTCATTCTATATTTTTCACTGAGACTAAATTAAGGAGAGGATGATAAAATTGTTGAGTGGCTTTGTTGTTATACATACGAGAGTAATAAACGCAAATTTGGTGATTAATTCAATAACTTATAAAAATATATATTTCCTTGGGTATGTTGCAATTTGCAATATGTGTTTTAAAAAGTATAATAGACGCTTGCAGAGCCTTTTCTGCGTTTTAGGAATATTAATTTGTAAACAGGTGTCTAAGTTTAAATTTTTTTTAGATCTTATCCTTTCTGCAGGTAATGTTTAAAATTACAATTATTATTTAATGCATATATATCTAATCATTTTTTTTAGAAATTCGTAAGTCGGTGCAAAGCGCCGATCAGGGGTAAAGTACCAATTAACGTAAATACCACTTTTCAAATGAAACAATTGTGTTCCTTTCTGGTACGTTAGTTGTAATCGTACGACCGTAAAATTGGTCACTCTTCAACCATGTAATGTATCATTCTACAAACATGTAACGTACCATTCTGCAACCATGTAACGTACCATTTTGCAATTATGTAACGTACCATTCTGCAACCATGTAACGTACCATTTTGCAGCCATGTAAGGGTTGCAATTATCAATATTATGGTTGTAAAAATTTGGTTTATTTCGTTCAGCAGTATGTATCAAAGGCAAAGATGCTTATGATATTAATGAAGATGCCTCTTGTTCAACTGTTACTTAGAACTTACAACGAAAATCTATCAACTAGAGGAAGAAGAAAAAGAAGTCAAAGAAGAAAGAAGAGAAGAAGAAAACGTATATCCTGAAATAGGATTTGAGGATAATTTATGTATGTTAATAATACTATATTTAAAAATTAATAAGAAACTCTGCTTTTTATTAATTATTATTAATTTATTAATAGATCAAAAAACCATTTCTCTAAATTAATAAAAATATGTTTTTTTTTCATTAAAACATTTTCTGGTTTGTACCTTCAGGAAAATTAAAAAATGCTCCAAGTACTCTACTTCAAAGTGGATAGCAGAAAAGGGCACATATTACCAAAATATTAATTTTGCCATTTGTGAAATCGTCATATCTCACGAAAAATCGTTACTAGTAAAAAAAAGTATAAAAGCCTTTTTATGTAGGAAATGTATCATCTACGATTTTGATAATAAGTATTTTGCTATAAAATTTACCGTTTAAGGTATATTAGCAAAAAATGTTTTTGATGACTTTTGACTTTGAATACAATTTTTAAGAAAAGCTTAATCGATGTATTAAAAATATTGATTTCAAAGCCTGTGCTAAGTTTCATCTCTATTTTTTGCTAAATCTTTTATATTAATAATATTAATTAATAGATCAACAGATGAAACAAACTATTTTGTGCATTATTAAAGTAATCCTATCTACTCTATACTCTTGGCAGCTAACATGCGACAGAATTACTAAACATCTTGATATTTTGTGTTGACTTCAAAACTTATTTTACGTCATTATATTTTACTTTATATTGTTTTCAATAACTATGGAATAGTTATTGAAAACAATATAATACTGCAACTAGAGATATTTGAAAAGAAATTTTTTCTTTCGGCTATATTATTTTTTTGCTTTAATAATAAAACGAGCATTTATTTTTAAGTTATTAGAATTATTAAATTACAAAAATTACCTGAAGCATTATTAGATATACAAAAATGTTTATAAAAGCTTGAACAAATAGACGAATGCAACATCACGAAGTTATATCAAGAAATAGTAAAGATAAGTATTAATAATATCGAATAAACTGCATGACATTATTACTAGAAATTATTAATCAACAGTTGACATGTGAATATTTCAATTAATTTGTAAGAGGGTTCCCTTATGACTCATTTATAATATTGTAATAAATCTTTAACCAAATTTCATAACAGATTTATGAGACTAGATAAGGTATAATTTGATCTATATAACATTCATCACAATACCGAAGTAAAATAAGAATAATGTCCGAAAGTTAATCCACCTTGGCACTCACAAGTTGTACAGCTAATATTCTACGTGCGTGCTACGTAACTTATAATTTATGATAATACATTTTTAATGCAACTATAAAAATAAAAATGTTTAACAAATTTACACAGTCTAAATAAATATAAATTTCGACGACAGAATTGCAAGTATACAAAACATTAACAGTAAAATGAAGTGCAATCATTATTTCATTATCCTTTAACAACTCTGGCCATATCAAAGAAGTTGAAACACGTAGATTTTGATAATAATACTTAACCGTATACGTTAATATAGATGTGCATCAAATCGACAAATACAAGTCAACTCACGGAGAAGCGGGCCTTCGTTGGCAGATGGCTAACGTGCGTGGTGCGGCCGTAACTTGGCGCGGCGCGTGACCCTGACTCACAATCGAGACCGGCTGGACGCCTTCTTTAATATTCATATTGAAATCGCTGATTCTCATTGGTAAGCTCTGGCGGCTTATTCAGATAAGGCTCACAGGCGGCATTTGGTGCGAATTGATTAAGATATCAAAGTTAACAGAACGAATCAAAAAATTGTGTTTTTGTAAATTGTAACAAAACGCACAATCGTAAAATGTAATTTTAAAGTTAAATGAAACTCTTATAAAAAATAATTGAATGCGTCTGACTTATCTAGTTTAGAATACGAATTTTATTCAAATGCGCTACGTTTATTATAAAATATATTATCAAAATACCGGTTAAACCTTATACGTTTACCATTCAAATACAATAATAAGCTCAACGCACGTTACAGTGTCAAGTTCAACCGTCAGGTTTCCGACATATCATATACTACATGGAGGCGAGTAAGAAACTCGTTTACATCTCCATATGCGTATCTTCCGTCTCTACAGCCGACTCTTCATCTTATCATTCACATCAAGTTTATAACAGGTCATTGGCTAGCAGCAACACAAGTGATGACAAAGATTAAAACATTTTTGCTTAGAATTCATGATTTGAAAAAATTTAATGACATAGTAAAAAGAAGCTCGGAAACGAAATTCACGGCGTGCGTACTGAAGATATTGCTTAAATTTATTTGGAACTAGCTGTGCTTGCGAACTCATCCGTATGGAACTGTTATTATATGTAACGCCATCTATAATAATAAAAAAAATAAACTTTTTTTCTCAAATAACTAAGCTTTTTTAATGAAATATCAAGTTTCCATGTCTTCTTTCCTAATAGATCAACCGCGAAGAAATGTAGTCTACATCTCCAGACCCGACACAGTAATCAGTAATAATTTCACGCAAGTCCTTCCGGCAGCTCCTCATGCATGAACAAATAGAAATTAGAAACGAACACACGAACAAACAATTATTCCGAAAATAATATTTTTATAATTTGCCATCAATTATTTTTTTCTCCAACACTTTTCATATAAAGACATGTCTATTTTACAGGTTTATATGTATATATACAAAACAAGTTTATATAGCAAATTAATAAATTAAATTATTCACTTAATTTAGAACGAAATAAAATAAAAAAAAATATTTGCTCTCGTACTGAATGTAAAAACAATGCGTAAATTGCATATCTCTTCCCAGGTATCAGCAATCATAACATATATGTGATATATCTCGAGACCGTTATCGATAATCCTTTTTTTAGAATTCTGTATCTCGCCCGTGGTGACTTTTGTGGAAACTTTGACGGTATTTTTTGAAAATAATTTCTTTTAAAGATAGGACTTCGTATGTTTTGAAAATCTTGATATTGATGGAATAACATGAAGTCTGAATCAGAGCCCGACTTTAAAAAATGTGGAAAAGAATTAAAAATAAGAAGAAAAAGAAATGTACGTACGTGTGTGTGTATATATATATATATATATATATATATATATATGCCTAAAATTTGTCATCTTGTTTCTGAATGCGTGAAACTGAACAATATTAAATAATTTATAATCACACAAGGTGCGAGCTTCACCGATTTTCTTTATTTGCCGATTACTTGAATTACATCTAAAGAGACAAAGAAAAAAAGAGACAGACGAAACTAAAATTATTTTAAAACAGTATGCGAATTTCTAACCTGTGTTATTTTTTTTTTCACTACGTTATTAAGTAAATGGCATGTATCCTAAATTTTCCTCCCACTGTAATACAAAAAAGTACACAGCAATAGTGCAAGAAGTTGATTGTGGGATGGAATTACACAGATGACAGCATTAATTACATTAAATGAAGAATACAGTGATTAGTGGTATTATTTCAACCACTATTAATTTCATCGCTCAAAGGTATAATTTTAATGAAGAGCTGTTATGCATACTGTAATTAAAATTAAAATATTTTTACATATTAATGAAAAATATTTTTACAATGTTTGTATTTTTTTATTAAAACATGAAATGTACTTAAAATGTTTCAAGAAATAAAAATAATTATAAATTATATGTTTACCGTAAAGAGGTCCCACCATAATAAAGTATATTAGAAAAGAAAAAAATATCATGAGACGTTTATGACCCAATCTGGGTTTAAAGGCCACTAGCACTGTTTTCACAACATCATTCGAAAAAAAGTATCGCCGAACGCAAGACTCTTCAATCGTTTGTGATTGCTGATCATTTTTTACTATTTCTCCACTGTCACATAGCCTTTTTCCACTGTTACTTTTCACCTTAAAATAAGCAAATATTAATGCAAAACCATGTATGCAAATCAAAAGCGAAAATACTCCGTAGAATCCCAAAGATTTTGTTAATATCCCACTTAAGGCAGTACCCATTGGTGTACCAATGGTAACGAAAATAGTCACAATTCCAAATCGTAATGTTCTATCTTCTTCTTTCGTTATATCAGCAATGTAACTATACATTCCCATAAACATAATGATCCAACCTCCAGTAAGAGCGGGAGGCAAAGCTTCTATCAGCGCAGTAGCCTCTAGTGGTACATGATAGAAAAAATATGTAGACAGTATCATTCCAATATTACATACTATTTCTCCAAAAAAAGGAAAAAACATGCACGCCTTCCTGTTACCCGTCCGGTCACTCCACGCGCCGACGAATAGCGCCATGAAGGCAGGAATGGCAGTTTGCAGCGGAAACTTCCAGGCAACCACGTGCGCCACTAAAGTCTGCACTTTTTTAGTCTCCTCGTCCAAATATGTAATGTTCCCGTTCATGATGTTCGTGCAAACTTCGTCGCCGTATGCCATATTTACTCTGCATGACTTCTCCAAATTCAAGTTTTGAACAGCCATCGATGATATCGAACTACACAACATGTAAGCGAACAAGACTGGTTCGACCGTTACGTTTCCGATAATGTGAATAACTTTTGCCCGTATTGCTTGGAGTTTCACATTTTTATTGTTTACCGAGAACTGGTTTGAATGAGTCGATTCTTTCAATTCTTGTACGATATTTTCAACCCCAGTCTGCATGTTTACATACAATGTTTAAAATTTCCCAATAAAAAATGATTTATATATGTTTAAAACTTTTTGAAACCTTCACTAATGTAACTTTGACAGTTACTATGGATGACCGGTTCGCGAACAATTTATTCACTAGACTGTCGGCGACTCGAACCGACACTACCGCTTGCGCCGACTGCCGTTTAATTACAACACAAAATCCGTAGTAGTTAATTATTTATAAGGTTATTGAAATTATCTAAAATATGTTGACGCGAGTGTTTTCAACGTACAGATGGTTCCAAATTAAAGCAAACGAATGCACGATACGCACGTTGCCACCTCGCGGTCGCCGTAACAGCTACAAAAGTTGTCTTTAATTACGTGTTTATCTGTGACCACTCGGGTTGTTCAGACGTTTCACACTTGTGTACACGGCGCGAGGTATTATCGTTCATTGCTATCCGCTTTTGTATAATCGGAGACAAATTTATTTGTTACGTTGCATAATGAATGTCTCGTTGTTCTTCTCTTCTTATCTTCCGTCGTGATCTCATCGTAATTCTTTTCATCTTATCTCTAGTCATTATAATATTGATCCACTGTCGTTGAATATTTTACGTCAAATGTATGAAACATAACAAAAATTAATGTGTAAATTTATCTAATTATCAATGATATTGAAATGTTTCGGAGAAACTTTGTAAGTTATTTACGAATTTGTTAAGTGATTTGCTATTGAATTAGTTAGCTATATAATCGTACGATTTTATTTTGTAAATAAATATTTCGTAAAGGCGGTGTCACGTTGACTCAAATATTACTTCGAACAAGTAATTAAACAATTATGCATATTTTAACGAGGTTAATTTTGATAAATACAATTTCATTAAAAAAGTCTGTAAATTTGAAATCCTGAAAAATTTCATTTAGTCTGTCGCAATAAAGACAAATTATCAGCGAATTTATCAACCGCCCATAAAATTCATATGGTGCTGGGGTTGTAAAATTAAATTAGATAAAGATAAATCCGATAAATAGAGTGATGACGAGACGAAGAAATTCAGCTAGAGACAGGAGAATGATGAAGCTGTTTTATAGTCAAGTGTTTGACTATAAAACAGAAAGTTTTCTGTCTGCAATCATGATGTTGTGCAGGTATTAAATAACATAATGAAATAATAATAAATTTAAATGTTTTTCAGAGGTTAGGCGTAAAATAATTTTAAAAAATATAAAATTAATTTCGCCTCTATGTTCTGTTAATTTATCATAGTAAATTTTGCAAATATTAACGTGCGATATTAACCACTCATTTTTGTTTTCATTTACAGTACAACCTGTCGTACAAAAACATAGACGTATCCGTTGTCATCGCCATTATACGCTGCTTTAAACTCAGATAGTTAACATTACAAACACTAAATGATTCACTTCAAGATATTGCAGATAAATAATGCACTTCCAATTACTTTAAAAAATAAGATTAACCAGGAATCTTAAGTGTATTGAAATATTTCACAAGATGTATTAAAATCGCATGTTTTAATCATATAAAGAGAACTGTTGTGTGAGCAAAAGTTTTCGAAATTCTATTCATCCTGTCAGTACAGCATCGTCACAGAGCAGAATATAACGGTTGAAAGTAACAACGTAGTAATTCCCGCTCAATAATTATTGAACAAGAAAACAAGGATCCGAGAACAGGTTTGTGTGGCAACGTTGTGACAGTAATATAATGACGTGACAATTTCCCGCTAGCTGATAGGCAACAACTCGGCAGACCGTGCGAGGTACGAGGCTCGTGAGACAGTAAGAGCTGCGCGGCACCGATGCAGTAGCCGCTGCAACTCGCCATTTGATTCTGTTTAATGTTTAGCAAACAATTAAATTATTTATTACTTTCTTAAAATTTCTTCGTTTCTACAAAATTTTATTTCGCTTGTCACAGTTATTTAGCACTCAATTTACAAATTATTTCTTTATGTTTTGTAAGAAAAAAAAGGTATATTTTGGAAAGATCGACAGCTAATAATATTTAACTAGCAGCATGATGCAACATTTCCTAGATCTAAGTTCATTTCTTTTATACCAATACGGTTACAAAAATATTGATGTTTAAAATGTTAAATACTACAAATTATCGTTAAATACTAAAAAATAACACTGTCCCGCACCGTCCTAAAAATGGTGTTAAAACCATCAGTTTTTTTTGCCAGTTTACTTGTAAAATGTAGTACATTCATATGTAGATGGTAAATTTTTTTTTTTGTAATAATTGCAAGAGCAAATATAATTTATTAAAGAATACAACAGAATAATATTTCTGTATAGTGTCCTCAAAGTTAAACATATTGGTTGACAGATGCATGATTGTGGAAATTAAACCTTCGAATAATTTTAATATTACTCATAATGTTTCTTTCATTTCGAGCGGAATAACAATAAAATTAATCATCTAAATCTAGATAATAGTTTTGAAAGAGTTCCTATCGTACAAATTAAAGAAATAATAATAAAACCTGTTTATTACCCTAGATTTTTCTAGTCTCTATAAACTAATTATTTTTAAATGGTTACTACAGTCTATGATTCTATGTTATCTATTTACTATTGATAACATTGATTCTATGTTATCTATTTACTATTGATAACATTGATTCTATGTTATCTATTTACTATTGATAACATTGATTCTATGTTATCTATTTACTATTGATGAATCTATTTACTATTCTTAGAGTGCTTGTTTTTATCCCGTGAAAAGTTTTTATTAAAATACGCCCCTCAAAAAGAGTAGCTATTTTCAGTATTTTAATTGTTCCCTATTTCAAATAAACGTTAACTACAAAATTTAACCTATCAATTGAATAGCAATGGTAAACTTATTCGAACGCTGCTGTTTGAGTCGATAACGATGACTGTAAAATCAAAAAGAAAATAATGAGACAAATCTTGCCCAGCTGCCGTTGGTCATTCACGTTGCGATTTAATACTTTATTTATTTAATACTTGAGGGTTAGTCGATTTTACTTTTTTTTTTATTTGATTTCCAACTGTTCTTCACCAGCAGAGCTGGTAAAAGTTAAGTGATATTGGTATGTAAAATATTTTATAATGCTTATGCCCGATTATTATTGTCTCAAACTATTAATTCTATTAATAAATATATATCTTTACTGCATCATAGATATTTTATAGTTCAATAACTATAAAATATATGCAATATCAATTGCTTAATTAAACAATTACATCCTTAAAGACAAAATACCGTTCAATGAAGTAAAAGAATTTTTAAAATATTTCAAACCAAACCATAGAAAATCATTAATTTTCCAATTACTTACGAAACAAAATTTTAATTTTCAAAGTTCAAGTATTAATTTCCAAAATCATATTAATAACGCAATTATAAAATATCGTAACCAACAAGAAATCTGACTAAATAAATACATTAATATGAAGTAATATAAAAAAACATCATATCGAGTTTAAGAAAGAAATCGGCGCCATTTAAGACGAATAGAAGAGCTAAACTAATCTACGATTCTAAATAAGTTTGATTTATTCGTTTATTAAAATTTAAATGTCAATCTTTTCATCGTTGCCGCTATTGTCATTAATTATAATATTTATAATGTCTCTCCTAACTATTTTTGTTAATATGTCTGCATGGTGTATTATGATGAAAATTAATATATGTCATGGAAATAACATGTAACAGTCCTAATATCGTAAAATAACATTAATACTGGTACTGCTAGGAACAAAATAAATGAAATGCGATATTCTTTTACTGTTTATGTAACGTATTCAATAATATTTCGATATTATTTGACAAAATATAAAGAAAGATTATATTTGCTGTAATTTATTTCAGCCGAATACGAAACAGCTAATGAGAGTTGATAAGAACCACTAAATAAAACGTTTAGTTCCTATTCTCCAAGTCGCAAAAACTCGAGTAGTCTCGTCAAAACACAGCTTTGAAACCATTGATAGAATCAGAACTACAAATGGTTTCAAAGTTGTGTTTCGATGATTCCTATGATGGCTTTCAACCTCTTCTCTTAAAGAGAGTGGAGCATTTATTGGAGTTTTATGTTCTCTATAATTGTATCGTTTAATTAGCTTTCCGATTTTAATCGCTTACCATACCTTTTTCGTTACAAGTAGTAATTTTCCTATTTTTGGAAGCATCTTGTTATAGAAATTGTGATGTAGTAAATTATATTTCTATACAATTGCATTTTAGATGACTGCAACCACCCACCGGATATTTATAGCGCGCCTAAATAGGTTAGCTTTATCGATGAACAGTTGAGCACGGTTTGCTTCGAGTACTAACATAAACATAGTATAGTCTTCTTCAGGAACAAAGCCAGCAGCATAAAATTCGCAATCTACAACGAATATGTCGTTCTCAAATAACAGAAATGACAACCTTGTTTTAACACTCGATTCAAAATTGTGGTAATAATCAATTTGCTTACCATGAAAAGGAGCAATAATATCAAAAAGAAACAAATTGTCTATTTGTGTATCAGCTTGGTGAGTTTTCTTTTGCCCTGAGTACAATTTTTCATAATTATCTCTTATATGGTATTTGCCGCCAACACCAAATCA
Organism: Druceiella hillmani; assembly: GCA_039881145.1. Lineage (NCBI taxonomy): Eukaryota > Metazoa > Arthropoda > Insecta > Lepidoptera > Hepialidae > Druceiella > Druceiella hillmani. Next base: position 39,043,587 of record JAYKKI010000004.1, on the reverse strand, counting down.
ACACCATTTGGTCTTAGGTGAGATTAATTCTTTTTCGAGTAATAAAGATTGTGGTAATAAAAAGATCTTCTCGTGAAAAGAAGTTAAATCGTACTAAGTCCAGAATTCATTTCCAAAGCTTGTTCATCACGAAATAAGGATACTTGTTGTTCATACTACATACTCCGAATCACTGATTTTGAGTATCCATTTTAAATAAAAATACGATTAAAGTCTCAGTGCGTTTTTTATGAATTGACTTTTCAGTATCTGATAAAAGTTTAAAAAAATTACATTTCTCTATTGATATGTTTCTTACTACGTATTTTGCTGGTATATATATATATATATATATATATGTCTCGTTGTTCTCCTCAACAAATATATATATATATATATATATATACATAATGTAACCAGTGCAACAATGGTTACATTTGGGTATAAATATTTTTGCCTTTCTATAAATTTCATATCGTTAAGCATCAATGTAGTTAGGTACTGACTTAAGTCTGCACTTTAAAAAAATGACGCTGGACAATAGAAACCCTACTTGAATCGAATTTTGATTACACACATTTAGACCCGTTAATTTATCAAGAGATGCAACTAGCAATAAATACACCAACAATTATACAAGTTTAAGCATACACCACATAGCAGCCAGTATATAGGCGCCTATTTGATTTTACTAAAACTTTTTTACCACTGTGAGAAAAACAGCAAGGAAAACTGTTTTCACTTAATATTCACGCAAAAATCAAAGAAATACATTAAAGTATTCCCTAAGATTGCTATTTATTTCACATATCAAGATTTTATAGATTTTGAACTTTTCCTATTACCTCAAGAACAGTTCAAAAGTCAGAGGTCAAATATTGTATGTCTAGTATTTTCATAAAGGGCCTTACAAACATACCTATAATTTCCAAACTAGGCCCAGAGGCTATTTTATCTTCGAAACACCACTTTTTTCAGGTTTAATTATCTGTCAGTGAGCTAATAAGTGAGTGAACGATTACATGACATGATTACATGACTACAATATTGATAACTTTTTACGTTAAATATCTCGAAAAGTACTATAAATACAAACTTCAAGTTGTTAACACGTTCAGACTCCATCACTGTGACCTGATTTTACTAAATGTGAATTAATGTCACACTTAGTCTTATCTTGTTAAATTATTATTAGACCTATATAATCGATACTCAATCAGGGCATCTATGCTGCTCTGTGTTGAGGAATTCTCAAGTATATCATCAGTTTCTATCAGCACATTCCAAACCATTTTTCATGGGGCCATATTGGGGATATACCCTTCCAAATAAAAAAAGGAATCATCCAAAGTGGAGATATAAGGCAACATACAAATACATAAACAATATAGTCCAATTGAGAATTTCTTCCTTTTTTGAAGATGGTTAAAAACAGGTCAGTTGGGATTTATAGTCTCTAGTCCTCTTAGAACCAAAAAAATAAACAAATATTAAATATGCTACATCTTCCATTTTCACAGTTGAATTGACTTAAATATAATGAATAGATAATAGACATTTACATTTAATTTCTTAAACCGTAAATATGCATTATATTACCATGTCATATATTGAAATATAATTAATTTGCAAAAGACACAAATATGAACACAAAATTGAGCAATTAACGATACATTAAGCAATATTACCTAAGTTTAAACAGTTACTCATACATTACAAGTGGATTATAAAATTAAGTAATTACAAATAGAATGCAATTGTTACAAACTATAAAATAAATAATTACGGACATGAAGTTGCAAAGTTGTGTTAAATTCTAATATTCCAGTTCCAACTTTCATGGGCAAGGTATTTATAAACATATCAGCATACTGATTTTTTGTACATAAGCAGTTTAAATGAAATGACGTTTTGATGATATTTCTACTTAACAAATTTATACTTAATGTCTATATTTGTGAGTGGTTTATGAAATTTACCATTTTAATGACGCTTATTACGCTTTGATTATGTATGTATAGACAAAAAGTCTTTTCATTATATCCATTTAGCAACTACTTTAACCATATAGCTTCTTTGGCGGATGCCCAGGCTTAGGTGGTATCGACGGCTCAATTGTTAATAAATGTGTATCCAATCATAAAGCATCACTGTTCACCTCATTTGGGATATATTTTTCTTTTGAAAACAGCAATCCGTTAGACCCAAAGATAGCATTTCATTCCATTGACTTGTTCTATATAAAAACATTGAACAGTTTTACTTCTGGTAAAACCAAACTTGTTTAAGACTGAGTCAAATTTTATATTCTAACGCCTTTTTTCAATCGTATCAATATTTTTAGATTACTTACTGTAAATATTTATTCATGTGTATCGTGGTCTCAATGCTTAACCTAGTGAGGTAAGTATGTACTTTGACTTAACTAAGACTCATTTTCAATGCATCTTCCAGACTAGATTCACAAGCTATGGCGATGTCTCTGGATTCTGAAGTGTTATTGAACTATGGAAAGTTTGTTGTGTATACGACTAACAATTGAAATCTGTCAAGTAGACTCTCTCAATTTTACCAGGATATAACCTTTTGCGGTAGATTCTAAAAAGACTGAACCAAGCTTTTAATTACCGTTCTGGAATTGAATATTAAAAAATTGTAACTTTTTGTATTTTGACAATGTCCAATTAAGATTGCTATTTTTCCTCTAGAATTCTAGTAGATAAATCAATATCTCACAACAAAAAACTTTAGATGACTAATGTCTGATTTTAACCCCGACCATACTTCTTTTGGAGTCTTAGATGCTAATACTCGTGGTGGGACTCTATTGGTGAGGTAAGCAGTTTCATGTATTGCCTCTGCCCAATATTGTTTTGTAGGTTTAGTATCGAGTATGGTACGTTTTGGCTTTTCGACCAATATCCTCTTCGTGCGTTCTGAAACTCCATTCTATTCGGACATGTATGGTGTGGTTATTTGTTATATGAACCTTTTAGGATTACAGAGAAATATTAGTTTATGAACAGTTATCGGAACGGAGATATTTGATGTTACAGTTTAATATAAAAATTCACGAAACTTAAAAATATTAAATATTTTTAAGTTTCGTGGTAAATAGGTGGAATAACATTTTTAATTAATCAGCTATAAATGGCACAAAGTATTTAGCTCCATCAACTGACGTAATTTCCATTAAACCACAAACATCCGAGTGCACTAGCTCCAGTCTAATTATACATGTCAATCTGTTAATCCTTTTGTATAGTTGCATATCGTTTGTATTTTCTGCAATTTTAAGGAATGAAAGTTCAGATGACTTCAACGTCGGATATGTATACGTAATCATTGTAAATGTTTAGCCGGTAATATGGTTTATTAGATTTCCAATGTCAACGTTTGATATACATATCAAACTCATTGTACATGTCAACTCATTGTACATACTCATGGTATATATGAAGCCTGTTCATATTGTTGATTATTCTTACAGTAAGCACCATTCATTCTGTTTATTCATACTAAACAGCCTTTTCTTTTGAATTTCACGTGATCACAAGTTCTAAATTTTTTTAATATCTTCATAAAATTGTCCTTTGAAATATTATTGCAAAAACCTTTGTCACTTTTGCTAGTTCCGACGTAAATTAAAATTGTTCGAAGCCATTTGTCGCCAACTCTAAATCCAATTTCGGAGTTCGTGCTTTATGGTCATTATTTTGATGACATATTTCTATATATGTTCATATTCGGCAAAATTTACCGTACATAAATCTCAAAGCAAACCTAATCCAAGTATTAGCCCTAAATCATAGGCGGCAGATGCTAAGTGGTTCTGCATTCTGTTTGCAGTTTGAACCTTTTCTACTTATAAGTAATTCGTTGAATCTATTATGTTTGGTACTTCAAATGTTGTTTCGAATTTATGGCTTTGGCAATCAAAATACAATCCTATAATGTCTCGTGTTATAGATACGTTTTGGCCGGTTAATTTTTCAATAAATATCGAATAATTCTTTAAAGCCATCTCATCGTTTGATTCTTTGTGAGATGTTAGTTTGACAAGATAACGTTAGAGGTTAGATTTTTTACAGGTACTATTATTTATGAATCACGGATACTGAGTCCAAAATTTGTCAAAATATAATAAATTTGTGGTGACATGTGGGTGATTCTCGATATATTTTAGATGACGAAACTGGACAAATGTCTATCAAATTCTTGGGATCATCGAACAGAAAAAGGAAGTGCATTGATTAAGTTATAAATTTTATACCCGCTGCTATAGACAATAAGGATCGCCCAAAAAAGGGCGACGTTACTATGATGAAGTCAATACTTCCACATCATGTATGGGTAAATCGTTTAATTGAATAAAAAATAAAACTGATTGTAATATCCATTGCAACACGTCCATTTACATTTTATGATTCTAAATAAAACATAAACACAACAGATTTTTGCAATTGTTTTATGTTCTTGTGTTTCTTATTTTTTTGTAAATAAGAGGATCTTCGTTTAAAATTAACTAATAACTTTATTGCATAAAGTAACCTTTATAACTTTTAAAACGTATGTATTAAAAATGTATGTATGGAACAGCATAAAGCCATTTCTCCACCGCTTTGAAAATACTTCATCTAAGTTTTATTTATGATATTTGTAACACCTGATAAATAACTAATAGTTTTTTCCCATAAGATCGTTTGCAATAACATCCATGTGCGATAATCATAAACACTTCGTATTCACGGTAGTCCAGATAGACGATAATACGATGTGTCAGTGTTAGCTATTTTTGAGTTCAACGATCCATAAATAGACATGACGACTATAGAAACGTCTTCTTTGCACGCCCCGCAAAGTACTTAACACTTCTAGTCAACACAAAAAGCTTGTCATGTGACGTGATATTTATCAAGAACAACAATTGGAATGCTTTAATATGAAACGTAAACAAGCTGAGGTATGTGTAAACCATTTAATTAAATAATAAAATAATATAATGACATAAATGTTATCATTGTGTACCCGTCCACTAACAAAGTTTTGCCTTGTTTGGCAAGACAATGATACTAATTTTTTATCGTTATTGTACAGATGAGTATATTTCTTAATCTAAGTTAAATATTGATATATTATTCTCATGAAAGTTCTTTGAACGATAACTGTTTTTATTACATTATTACATTTCAAGTCTAATATGTCGTTAAAACTTTAATCAAGTGCACATAGCAAACGTATCACATTCACATATCGTAACACGTTCATTTTCGCACATTTTGGCATATCGAATTATACTTGGTTTTATTTACAAATCGTCTTTATATTTGTAATTTATAATATTTTCCAATACAAACATTTTAACATAATTAGTAAACATAAAAAAAACCTAAATTAATGGTCATTTATGGGAGAGCACACATAAATTCCTCCATTTTTAATACACTCGATAGAGTTGCAATTAAAATTACCTTCTAAAGAGGATGAGAAAAACAAACAACTCAAATGAGTGAGAAAACTACGTCATTAAATATAAAAATGGTGGCATTTTCACACAATATAAACGGTAACGAAGGCATATGATATATCTTCTATTTTTCGACGTAACTCCCACTTTAAATTCCCCCATACGTCCGTAGGTAATATAAATATAATCAACGACTGCCTCAAACTTTGTGTATTCTATTGTTTAGTGGTGCGTTGAAAATTGTTAAGAATATCAAAAATTGGAACCAACTTGCTATTGTATACTTACTGTTTTCAAAATGGTCTCCTTGGATACTATGGGTTGTTTCAGTCGTTATAACCATTAAGAGAAACAGGAGAGCCACGTTTCCTTGTACATCTCTTCTAGAGCCTTTTCGCATGCCATATCCGGAAATGGCTGTATGATGAATTACCCATAATTTCTATCTTTAATTATCTATCCAAGTGTGTAGAGGCGTTGATGAAGGAGGAGGTTTTCCAAAACAAACAGCAAACAATTTTTGATATACCAATCTGCAATAACTGTTCTTTTATTTTCCAGAACAGTCGTTGCATAAAATAATCCTCTAATCTAAAGAAAGAGGTTTCCGTCTTTTTCTTCAGTACTTAGTCCTTCCTTAACATTTGTGGTCAACTCTTCAGAAGGAAACAACCAATACGCAATCTGCCACATAGTTTTGAGTTCGTAAGAGAACGTTTAGCTTGCGCTACACGTAATGATGTCAAATACAGCATTTCAGTGACCGCAGTCGAATTTTTCTAATATTTGGCTATATCAATCCACGCAACGGTTTTTTTTAATATGAATCAAATCGTGCTTTCTGGTGCCTAAATGTTCATTTAGAACATTCTGTGCTTAACTCATACTAAGGCCTAAATTTGTCTATGCCTGCTGATGGATTAATCTCTTTCCATTCTCTATCATGAACGGCATAGCATGATATCTCCAGTTATCGCTCTTGATGGACGTCCCTTACGGAAATCGTCAGTGGAATTGGTACGGGCACGCTTGAACTCGTTAAACTAGTTGTAAACATCAATTCATCGTGAAATTCAAGTCGCAGTCGACATGGGTTACCAAAGAGTTTGATTGTTGAATATTTTTTAACTTTATTGTATAAGCTTTAAGTCTTATCCTCGTATGACTTGCTAATACTTCATCATAGAGATGAAAAATTATTTCAATAATTGTGAACAATTTCATGACCAGTTAAATTTTCCACATAATTTCGCATGTAAGTTTTCAATTTTACATATAATAAAATAGTAGATGCGAGTAACTTTGTATACTGTACATTGTTTTAAAAATAATTTGGTGGATATTTGTTGTCTAGCCAATTCTTTTATTTTTGTCTGCCTATCTTTCTGTTTTACGTGTCAATACTTTCGAACGAAGGATTTGTCATATTTTTTTTAAAGTTGTAAACCGCTATTCTATTTCACATGTATAAAAGGTATTTTGAAATAAATATTCAGGAAGAAATGACGTTTTTCAATTTTAATACCAGCTCCCTGTAATCTTCTAAACTTATATCTTGCTGGCATAAAAAATGTATAGCACATTTTGCAAATGTACTGATAATTTATTAAAGAATTGTATATCAATTTTACTTTTCCTTTCAGAACATAATGTTATGAAGCTAAAGTAAAATAAATATCATTGGAAATAAAAATTGATATTTAAAGGGCCACTTTATACAAGAGCTTTGACCTCAAAACAGACATAAATGAAATGGTTTACAATATTTAAAGATTATTGACATCAGATTAAGCATCTATGGTAGAGCGTATAAATACCATGAGTCAGGTTTTGTATATCCTTTTCGTGCTTATTACTCAATCATCGTATGGTGACTCATGCGGTGACTCAGTAATAAGCATAAAAAGCGGTGTATATTTGTCCGAGGTACTCTCCGTAAAATATAAAATACAATCATGTTGGAGTAATAAAACAGCTTTCCTTTTGTCTATGATAACTAATCAATTGTCGATAATTTTATTTAATCTATGGACTACATGCTCGCTGTACAACATAACTTTTTTTTGCTTGTTTCTTTTTGTTTATGAAAAAGGTTTATAATCGCGTATAATATAATTACATTAAAATCATCTGTAATTTGATTAATCACAACAGATTATGCATCCAGGCCCACGCAAAATTAAAGTGATAACAGTGATTAACAAAATACAGTTCTAAGTTATAGTAATTACGGTAAAAAAAAGGTAAAAGTAGTTTTACATAACCTAACAAACCGGCAAAAAATGTCTTCAAATAATACAATAGCACTGATTGATAAGTTAACTGGAAGAGATAATTATCCCACGTGGCTATTTGCGGTACAAACGTACCTAGAACATGAAGAGTTGTGGAAATGCATCACTTCTGAAAAATGTACTGACGAGATACTTGATGCAAAAGCCAGATCGAAAATTATTTTACTTGTCGATACCATCAACTATACAAGATACAAAACCAGCTAAGATACAAAAACAGCTTTTAATGATAAAAGATTGACGTGCCGAGTTGGATTATTATGCGATCTGATAATTAGCACGCTAGACAGCTGCCAAAACATTGAAAAGTATGTGAATAAAATTATGACAACAGCACATAAACTGAGAAATATTGGCTTCATAGTAATCGATGAGGGGCTTGGAATACTTTTACTAGTTGGTTTACCGGAGTTGTATCAACCAATGATTATGGCACTGAAGAGCTCGGGTATGGTATTAACTGCTGATGCTATCAAGACTAAGCTTCTTCAAGATGTAACTGGGAGTCTGCTGCACTGTATGTACACAAAGGAAAAATAAATACATTACCGAAGCAGTTTACCAAATAAGCTCCTAATAAGAAGACATTCTCAAACACAAGCGAAGGACCTCAGTGTTTTGTGTGCAAAAGTATGGACATATAAGTAAACATTGCAAAAATAACAACAAAGAACAAAAGACTGGAGAAGATTCAAGTTATGTGGCCGAGTTCTCTGCGACAACAACTCTGAACAATAACAGCAGCTGGTTTATTGATTCTGGAGCGTCAATGCGTTTGAAAATACACCGTGACATCTGTATGATGAAATAACACCACCTGTCAGTGTTATAAAGGTCGTTTATGACAAGAAAGGTATTGTGAAAGCCTGCGGAAAGGTGAATTTAAATGTAATCAGCAAAAATAACGAAATTGAAACTATAAAAGTTGAAAATGTTTTATACAGTGGTCCAAAAGTCCGTTAACATTTGAATCGGCAGCAACGTCGAGCAGCGAGAGAGCGGTGGGGCGGGCGAGGTACGGAATGTTAGAGCGGCCGATGGGAATTTAGTGCCGTGGCGTCATTCAACTAGAAACAACGTGCGTTCTACGTACGCGAGTACTATCAAAAGAACGATTCTTCGACTCTAGCGCAACGAAAATTTTGCGCTCATTACACTATACGGCATAAAAATAAAGCTCCATCGATACAATCGATTGAAAAATGGGTCCATAACTTTGAAGGAACTGGTTCAACAATAGATAAACCATGATCTGGCCGACCTAGAACATCACGGGATCCCAAAAACATAGAGCGTGTTAAAGCACCGCACTGCATTCTACACAAGGATTTACATTTTCATCCGTACAAAATCCAAATGGTTCAACAGTTAATGCTTCAAGATTATGCTCACAGGCTTTGTTAACGAAGAGGTTCGCCAGCTTTAACAACATTTTTTTTTCACTTTTTTTCACGAAGCCCACTTTCACCTAAATGGACATATAAACAGACAAAACTGCAGATATTGGAGTGACACTAATCTAAAATTGAAGCATCAACCCTACATTCACCCCTGCATTCACCCGAGGTTACTGTATGGGCAGCTTTATCAGCAAGAGGCATTATTGGTCAATGTTTTTATGAAGAGTAAAAAGGAAACGCTGTTACAGTGAATACAGAGGGGTATATTTCCATGCTACAGAACTGTTTTTCTCCAGCTCTTCAGTATTTTGATCGTGGTTTCAGCAAGATGGGGCAATATCCCACACTTCCATCGACTTTTTAAGTGCAGTTCGCGAAATTTTTGGTCAAAAAGTTATATCCAAAAAGGTGACATTAACTGGCCACCTCGTGGCCTGGACTTATCCCCAATGGCTTTTTTTCCTCAAAGGTAAAGTCTTTAACAGCAATCCAGCGACTCTTGAGGAATTAAAGGCTCATATTCGCGAGGAAATGCAAAACATTTCCCGAAACACTTGTCAGTCGGTCATTGAAAATTTCCGCTTCGGATTGCAGCAGTGTAAAAAAAATGAATGATCGCATACAATCTGATTTTCAAGAAATAAAATCCCAAATTGTGTACTTTCAGAATAAATTAACATTTTGTCTTTCACATAACTAGTTTTTTTTATCATCGTATGAAATGTTAACGGACTTTTGGACCATGCTGTATATACCTGAATTAGCCACCAACTTAATATCAGTGAGTAAAATGATTAAAAGAGCTTGTAAAATTTGACAAACAAAGATGTAAGATTTTGAATAAAAACAATGACCATGTATTGGTGAACAATATGTACTGGCTAAATAAACACAGCATTCCAGCATACATATCAGCGACTAAAGATAATTTCTACTTGTGGCACCAGCGATTAGCACACTTGAACTTTAGAGACATGAATAAACTAACAAAAAATACAGGTGTTGAACTGAAAAATGAAGATGCATAACATGTCAAGAAGGAAAACAAACAAGAAATCCATTTTCTTCAGAAGGTACACGGGCGACAGAAAAATTTGAACTCAGATGTATGCGGACCAATGGAGATACCATCCCTAGGAGGAGCCCTCTAATTTGTAACCTTCATTGACGACTGTAGTAGTGAAGTATTCATTTATTTACTACATAATAAGTTATATATTTTTGAAAAGTTCAAAGATTTTAAAGCCCTAGTAGAAAATCAGTTAAATTTGAATATTAAAACTTTCCATAGAGACAATGGTCGAGAATACCTTTTTCAGGATTTTTTAAAAAGGTCTGGTATCACATATTAGACATCTGCACCGTACACTCCCCAACAGAATGGGTCGGCGGAGAGAATGAATCGAACCTTATTAGAAAGAGCCAGATCTATGCTCCTTAATGCTCGATTACAGAAACAATATTGGGCAGAAGCGTCGTCGACTGCAGCATACATCACTAATCGCTGTCCAACAAGAACATTAGCATATTCTACGCCGGACCAAATGTGGATTGGTAATGTAACAAATTTCGGTCACCTGAGAAACTTCGAATCAGAGACAATGGTGCATGTTTCTAAGGATAAATCTAGAAAATTGGACTCAAAGGTAAACAAAATGCTTTTAAGACTAAAAAAGTAGTAATAAGTAGAAATATAACTTTTCTAGAAAGCTCAATTAAGAGAAATTATAATATGGTACCCCTATCGGAATCATCATAAAAACGAGACTCGGATAAAATTTATTTAACTGAAAAAGTTAACAAATCTTTAGAAAATACAACATATCAACTTCATAGTGCGAGATTATGTGCAAAAGGATGTGGACAGAATGAAGAAGAAGTGGATTATATTGAAACCTTCTCTCCCACTGTAAGATATGATTAAATTCGAATCTCATTATCAGAAATTGCTCAATACAATCTGGAAATGGCTCAGTTTGACGAGAAAACTGCATTTCTGTATGGAGACATTGAAGACATATACATGCAGCCACCAGAAGGTTTGAAAGTTTCTTCAAACATGATATGTAAACTCAATCGTTCAATTTATGTTTTTTGTTTGAAACAAACCCCAAGATGTTGGAAAAGTAAATTTGATTCTTCATTAAAAATATTTGGCTTTAAAAACAGCCATGCTGGTAATGTGTATATATTGGAAATTTAAACAACAATAGGGTGTATTTATTGTTATATGTAGACGATGGCCTCTTAATATCTAATCCAAAAGATTCATTGAATAATGTCGTAGCTGAATGGAAAAATAATTTTGAAATTAAATGTTCAGAAGTACAAATTTTTGTTGGTCTACAAATTGAGAAGTCTGAAAACTAAATTAGTATTCATCAGTTCAAATATATTGACAAACTGTTATATAAATTTGATATGTGTCATGCTAACAGCAACGACATTTCAGTTAACTCTCATCTTGTTCTTGAGCCGAGTCTCAAGGTACTTGATAAGAACATTTTACAGAGAGTTAGTCGGTTCGCTGATGCATCTAGCCATAGTAAGCAGACCGGACATAATGTTTGGAGTCAGTCTAGTGGTAGATTTTTCAATTGCTATGATCACACTCACTGGAATGTTGTCAAGAAAATAATGAAATACTTAAAAGGAACAAAGAATTATGGTCTCTATTATTCGGCATCACAATCGAATGAAGTTCAAGTACATAGGAAACGATGGAAAAAGGTACGATGCAAATTATGCTAAAAGTATATGCACACTCAGGTCAATGACTGGATATGTCTTTATTAAGAACGAAGCTGCTGTAACATGGGCAACACAGCGTCACAGAGTGTTGCATTATCAACTACTGAAGCCGAATTTATAGCCGCATGTTCAGCAACAAAAGACACTATTTGGCTTAAAACATTGTTAAATGGTATTGGTGCGTTCAGTCAGGACTCAGGGTGTTTGAACATTGATAATCAGAGTTTAAAAAAAGTCATGCTATCAGAAAAGATGCAAACATTTAGTTGTAAAATATAACTCTATTAAGGAAAAATATAAAGAAAAACAAATAGACTTAAACTATGTATGTACTAAAGAGCAATATGCTAACTTGCTTACTAAAACTCTACCTAGAGTCAGGTTTCAGTTTTTCAGAAACAAAATAGGGGTTGTAAGACTGAACTAATAACTGTAACTTAATTATATTTGTTATCATTAATTTTAAAGTTTAAGTAAAGTTTAATTTGTTAGAAGGTTTTAATTGGGTGATAGTTAATGATTGTTTATCTATTTTCTATTTAGTTGTACCAATTTAATTGTAACTCAGTATAAGAACATTAGTCATTTATGAATCTCAAGATCTTATCTGTAAGATTTGTTTAAGGAACGCTATTTGGTGAGAGTGTTGAAGTAATAAAATAGCTTTTCTTTTTTCTATGATAACTAATCGTTGGTCTATAATTTACTTAGTCTATGGACTATATTCTGGCCGTACAACACAACTTTTTTTTGTTTGTGAAAAAGGTTTATAATCGCGTATAATAAAATTACATTAAAATCGTCTTTAATTTGATTAATCACAAGAAATCATCCATGTATAATCCACAAATTAATATTATTTCAACAGATTATGTACCCAGAAGTCTTAGGTTAGAAATAATTCGACGATTAAAATACGTTATTAAAAACTTTCAAAACTCTAAAGTACAATTTGTTCTTTCCAAACTACCAAGATCTCACAAAAAGTCAAATGGGAAACTGACTACAAATAATATTTGATATTCGTTGAAAAATTAACCGACTCTTACTTAACGGTGAGATTTAAAGTTTTGAACTTATTTCCAATATGAGTTGTACGATGAGAGGTGTAAGTCTTAAACTAGATTTAAAGCTAACATGTCGAATGAATTTTTTTGAGATTTATGTACTATAATTCTTGCTGAATGTCAAAATATAGTTATTGGAAGAATGACAACCACAGCGCATAAACTCCGAAACATTGAAATTAATGTGAACGACACTCGTCATTCGGACCAGTGCTCGTTAGGACGACACTTAAAACAATGTTTCTCTCCATATACCTGACTCATAATTTAGTGACATTTTAATAATTCACAATTAAATGAAACTACGTGATGTAGTATTATTTCTACTGTCTTTAATTTCTTTGCCACCATCTAGGTTTCGTTGTATTACATCTTCAGGTGGGATATTAGCAAAGATTGAATCTTTGCTAATATCCCACCTGAAGATGTTGTAATACAACGAAACCTAGGTCGTGGTAAAGAAATTAAAGACAGTAGAAATAATACTACATTACGTAGTTTCATTTAATTGTGAATAATGAATTTCTACAAAATTAACGCCAAATATATTCAATATTTTAATAATTGTTCAGTCTATTTTACTCAATACACAAACGTGCACATTTTTGTAAATTATTTTTCAACAAATTCAACTGTCATTTTAGTACACGAAACCCTGAAATTATATTGTTTTCACGAATTCGTAACTAACTATCCTTCAATTAAAATGGAAAGATGTGTTTCTACCTCGCCCCACAACTAAAAATCTGTTGCGTGAGATCCAGTTACCTCGCAAACCATTTCACAGGACCTCCACGCTCGATCTATCTGTGCCCGTAGCGCCTTTCAAGAAAATTGCACTATAACCTGTGTGGTGGTACGCCATCATGCTAATAAATAAAGTCTCTTAGGAATGCAAACGGCAGATCGTCGACTCAATTTTCAAATCCAAGTACACAGCAACCTTCGTTAAAATTAGATCCATTTATTACATTATCCATTATTCCTGGCCACATATTTGCACTCAATCTCTCTAATAAGTTTTCGTTATTCGCATTATAAAGTCCACCCCGCTTAAACAAAACTTCACCGTAGATAAGATATTGCTGTTCACTTTTTCGAGTAACCAATTGCAAAAACTTTCGTCGGACCATCAACATCATGAAGAATCTTTACGCGTTAAAAATTATACAAATGTAACTCGAAGGAATTCAACATACATAAAATTGCCTTGCACTGAAATATTGAGCTCCATATATTCTATACATGTAATAAAATTGTGACATGATGATGAGTGAATTCTGCACATTGAAAATATTTTCAAAGAAGTGATTGATTTAGCGTACAGAATAACAGTAGAAGCCAGATAAACTTTTTTGAGAATGTTTGTCTGTCTGTGTGTTATTTTGAGGAGGACACCTCCTCAAAATAACAAATATCCAAAATCTGCTGGACGGATTTTGATAAAATTTTGTATGATAATAGTATATATCAAGGAGTAACATAAAAGAGAATAATGTGTTTTCGAATTAGACGCAAACGAAATAGTAATCAAAGCTAGTATAACTATATAATTCTATATCTGTAATTATTTACCTTAACATTTAAAAGAACGATATTCCATTTATAATTGGTTAAGTTTATGGTCTACTTACACTGTCTTGATAAATGTTGAACTTTAAGTAATACTGTCCAATCGGCTCTGCATTGATAACTATTAAATCTTAAAATAAAATTATTTAATTTACAGTTAACTGTTAACTTCATGATCCATCTATCCTGTGTCAATAACTGTTTAACTTATATTAACTATTAATCATTCAACTTTATGTTTGGAGTAATTACTCTATTCAGATTTCTAGCTGCTTTACATGTCTGAATAACCTACACCCCACAAGAAGTTTCTGATTAAATGACAATATTGAAATATCGGCATCAGGTTGAGCATATAACAACATTTCCCCTTCCTGTGCTCTCCTCACGATCTATGGTCGAAGATATAAAAACCGTTTCAACTTCCTTTTTTTGCTTTAGAGTGCCATGACTACTTGTTCAAGATTCTCGCCGTAAAATATGTCAAGAATTACCACGTATCTTCCACAAATTAATTATATTTCAACAAATATGATGCCCTAAATTTTGAATATAGAAACATTTTTTATCAGTGACTTGACCAGAATTTTGTATAAGCTGTTAAATCCGGTCAATCTGGCGAAATCCTAAAAACTTAAGAGTCAAAAATGACAGCACCTTTAATCAACTACTCACGCATAATTCAAATAATTAAGTTAGGCAAACAAAGGACAAATGATCGCCCAAACCTAAGATAAATATTGAATTGTATTAGTTCTGTAGGAATATTTGATCGACCCGAGGATAAACAGAGAACAGAAAATGTTCACTTTATTCAACATGACTCCAGCATAATATCATAATTTTATGCTGGAGTCATGTTGATTAACTTTTATATTAGCAATACTACTTGATTTTGTTATCTGTGAGGCGAGTCTATTGCTATATAATTATGGCGGAATGTTTTGTGCAAGAAAATGTGAAAAATGTTTCTCAATAAACTATGTACGTTAAAATCTATCAATATTTTAACTCATTATTTTAACAATATCAGCTTATATAAACACAATGCAGGCATGACATCGACCGTTTCATACTAACCGAACCCACTTTGATATCAACACGTTAGTCTGTTGAATATGTGTGCTCTAAGAGTGTCATATTTTCCAAAACACGAAGAATTAAGAAAAACTTCTTAATAAACATATTGCTGTTTGACAGCAAACATACTTTTTCCGCCATTGGGGCCAATTTGGCCAAATCTGTTAATCATATTTATCACGAATACTATCCATTAGCAACATTAAAATAATTATTAGACGCATCCCGCGATGACGAAATTTTATAAAAAGTCTAAAATCCAAAACAAGAAGTAATCAACATGTATAAAAAATAGTTTTACACGCGTAACCCAGAACGTTCCGATACTATCCCGCCTAGGGATTCAAACTTAAGCCGCTCGTTAATTAGACCAACCAGCGTAAGGTTTACAATGGCGTGACCCTGATTATCTTTCCGTAATGGCAGTTAAAACAAAATGCAATTTTTAGTTTTTGAAACGATTTCGAATGAATAAGTCAATGAATAACTCCATTTATACTCGACCATGCACTCAAAAGCATCTTTCATCCATTATTATAATTTGGCTTAAATACACCTTTTTCTCCCGACCCTAGCCACTGACGTTTACGCTAAAATATAATATAACCCACCGACTTTTTCTATCCTGTAACTAGCCTCTCGTTGGTACGATGACGAACTCAGTAGCTCCAAGAACATATTAGCTCTCCTCTGAAGTTAAAAAGGTGTTAGCTCATGTGGTAGTCAAACGGAATATTTCCACATATTTTTCAAAGCATGCAATATAGGAGCCTGAAAATAACTATGCCAAACAATGGAAACTTAATCTGGGATCTATTTCAATACCTCTTTTAAATTTTTTAAAATCAATTGTAGGAGGTCACTTCAGGTAAGGTTTACCACACAATTGAAAACTCCCTTCTTTAAATTTTTGGAACCATTGGTTGGCGTTATTGCATCACTGGTTTTACACCTAAACGACATTCATAAAGAAAGAGTCCTTTAAGTTCACTTTGAAATAAACTCTTTTGCAAAAAAACGGACACTTATATGAATAAACCATATCAGAGTTATTTTATTATTATTTGATGCATTTTATATGGCGATATGATGAAAATATTGTTATTTATTATTGAGATATCGTTTTACCTACGTAAGTCATAAAAAATGCGAATTAATAAAAAAAACGATGTAAAGTCCACAGACGAGCGTTTTCATACTGGTACATTAAAAATTGCTAAAGTTTATTTTTGAATATTTTTTATTAATTTAACATAAAATTTAGAAATTTAGTAACGAGTATGGCCTCCTCTAGCTAAAATCAATGCGCTTGTATGCTATGCATGCTTTCGTCGACGTTTTTGTCATTTCCTGAAGTATACGTTCCCATTCAGCGACGATCACATTTTTGAGGGCCTGAATGTTTTCTGGAGCTGGTTTTACGGCTCTGACGCGTCGTTTGAGATATATATGCAACAACGATACATATACATATATGCAACAACGTCTCTAGAGCGATGGGCGCAAGCATTGTCGTCCATAAAAATGGACTCGCCTCCAACTCCTATTAATGCGGGTTAGGCATGAGGAATAAGAACCTCCGTTATGTACCTTTGCGCATTAAGTGTGCCATTTTCAATAAAACCTAACTTGAGTTAATACCAGCCCAAAACATTACGGAGCCTCCACGGTAAGGGGTGATTTCCTCAAAGCACACTTCTGCGAAACATTCTCCAGGTCTTCGTAAGACTTTCCGACGTCGTTCCTCACCACTAATCGATATATGAGCTTCATCGGAGAATAACACACTATTCCAGTCTTGTTGAGTCCATGACGAAAAATTTTGAGCGAATCTCAATCTGGCAACTCGATGCTCACGGAGCAATGTGGCTGAAATGTGGAAAAAATGCCCCGAGCTGGGCGATAGCTACGTATATTGACGGCCTGAAGTCTCCTGACTGTCCATAGGCTTACTCATGTACCTCTGACGTCCTCGAGGTTCTGTTTGAGATCCACGTACGTAAGATCCACCACGTACTTGACGATTTCGTAGCGCTTGACTGACTATGAAGCGGTCGTCCCATGGCTAAGTGCACCGTTTTCTTCCAGAACCGGGCCTTCTACTGACGGAGCCCGTTTCTTGGTATCGTTGCCAGATCCTTTGGATGGTGGAACGGCTCACATTATACTGCTGAGACACATAACATTTATAATTTTACTAGCTCTTATCGTTTTTTCAACCATACTGAGAGCAGCAAACAGAAGTGAACTAATGCAGCAAACAGCAGAAATTTAATTAAAATTGTAGTGTAATTCAATTTTGATTCATTCTTTACTTGCCAATTACTCAATTGCAAACTTAAGTTCGAATGCTACTGATGAACTCTTTATATACCTGACAAGTAATATTCTAGAAGTTTCTATAACATTCCAGAAATCGGTCGAAAACAGTGCCGGCTTTATAAGTTGCCAGTATTTTGTCAGTAACCTATTTGACAATAACGTAAACAATTTAACACATTATCCATTGAAGATGATATCTTTAAGAAAACACGTGCATGTTTCGATACAATGCCATCAATTTTATTGGCGATCGATTTAATTGAGACGAAATACGTACAAGACTGAATTAGATTTTCAGACGGAATATTGAAAGAAGAATCTTTCAATATTCTGTCGATAATTTTTTATGACTTGGTTTAATGGTCTTTATTGTAAGTTTAAATATCTTAATTTATGGTCAACATAACAAATATTTGATTAAAGGGTAACGTGTCAAGGGGAAGGTAATTCCTGTATTGTAATTAATAGTTTTACTGAAGCTAGAATTGTAAAATATCAAAACATAATTTTTAATTAAGCCACCTATTCAACCTATAAATCAGTGAATTTTAGTGTATTCGTATATAAATTACTAGCAGTGCCTTCTGATTTAGAATGTGTAACTTTTGTTTCTGATGGATAAGGTGGATCTGCCAGTGTGATAAGGAGTTATTAATTTACTTCAAAAGGTTGACATTATTCTTTGCGTTCGTAGATTAGTGTACAAGATCTGGTTTGATAAATGTACGTTAAAGTTATTATGCCACAATTTCCAAAGAAAGATATGTGTCAGTTTGAAACACACTGGTTGAGGAAATCAAAAAAACTATCATTGGAAAGGATCCATGATAAACTCATTGTAAGATTAGGGAAAATTTTCAGATTTTAAGTTACAATTTATAAGTCCAAGAGAAGTTTCGTTTCCAATTAATCCATGAAGTGAAGCTCTGATACACAGATATTGATAGGAAATAAAAAATAATTAAGGCTATACTTTATTGTATATATTTGCCACAGGCTCATATGTCTTTTTTGATTGGCCGCCCTACATAGCTACGTTTTGAATTGGTTGGAAACCGGCATATCATTAGCATACTTTAATTGATCTCTCCCTCTGTAAATTTGCCTTTATTTCCTAATGGCAAATCAGTTATTCTTGGACACGGTTCTGTATACCAAGTTTTGTTTAATAACTTTTGCCTTCTTTGACACTCAATTGACTTTGCTTCTTTCGAATTTACCTATAATATAAAACAAAGGATATTAGTCTTCTTTGGATAATAATTTTTCTACTAGATAATACTTCAAACATAGAACATTTCTTAAAATTATAAAAAATCTCAATTTTTTGGCTTTCATAATTTATCTTTAATTATGATAATAATAATAATAATAATAGTTGTACAAACAAAGCGATTTAGTTTTAAATAACATATTAAGAATATAATATACGATGAGAAAGTCACAATTTTGTCCGTTCGAGATAATCTTATAAAGGAGAAGTAAATTCAGGTGCTCATTGTCATTAATTATACCATTAACAGAAGCTATTCCAAATACACGTTGATACTCAGCCTTAGTATCTTCTAAAAACAATAATTTATTATATTATTTCTGAATAATTTATTCCATTCTATAGCACTAAAATATTTAGGTAGATTAAAACACATCAAAAGTAACATCTTTTGTAATGAGATCATGTATATCGACGAAGGAATATTTACCTATGACTTTGAAATAAATGAAACTACATCTATTTATTGTTTTCTTATTTACTACTTATAATGCCTTAGGCATTTCTTCACATAATTAAATTACAAATTTATCCAAATTTAGAAGTGCACTACAATCTATTGAATTCAATGAAAGTGGAAGTGCAACCTTCTGTGCTACCTGATAACTCGTGTAACCAGAACCAGACTGTTAACCAAATTGATGTACCCAATATATCAAATCTAAACGATCATCCCACATTTTTGTATTCACGAATCAAGTTGACTATATGTGCTTTGGCCTTTAACCTAAGATCGCTATTAATAGCAGTAAAATCGTTAACTAATAAAAGTAAAAACAATTCGTCTGGATTTTCAGCTTTACTAGACTTTTTGAGATTATCAGTAAACACTTCATACAATTTTTCTTGAATGATGCAGTGAATTTTTCCTGGACTTTTGTGGTTGTTGTGGCTTTGAAAAACAGACATAAGGTTTCCTGGATTTAGCTACTGAACCATTGACGCTTTTCTTACTCTCTGATTTATCTCTGTTATAAGAGCCATTTATGCTCTCCCACTTCGTTTGAAGTTCTGTAGCTGAAAACATGAATTACAAATAAATTATTATTTTTACAAGAACTTACATTGACTGCCATTTTTTAGACATATACTACGACTTAAGTGCAGAATAAGTATTACCTGCAAAATATTCGGACAATCAGTTAAAGTAATATGGGATAAATCAAAAGATACTTCCATGTCGGGAACTACAACAGAAACGCATGTTCACACTGCAGATGGATTCAAAAAATTTGTAAATTTTCCTAATCTCCTTGGGAAAATCTATGGACAACATATAAAATCATAAAATTACAACAAAATTGTTCAGAATATTAAGTATAAACCTTACTTTTAAATCATATTACTTGATATGTGGCGTAAATAACAATCTTGTTAATATAGATTTTGAATGCTAAGGAAAAAGTGCAGACTCGAAACTACAGTGAATGTGTCAAAAAAAAATAAGGAAAGGAAATTATAATATACCGGATCCTAGGCCAATATCTAGTAGCGGAATACCCATACCATTTACATTTGTCGGAGATGAAGGCCTTGGGTAATTAGAATATTTACAGAGAGCATATGCGGGGAAAATTTTCTATCGCGGAAAAAGAAAATATATAATTATCGTTTGACTCGTGCGAGACGTTATTTAATGTCGATTTGGTTTACTAAGTAGCCAATTTAAAATATGTTGATTGAACCATATAATGGTTAATTAAACCATTTAATGTAAATGTGGAGTTCAGGAAAGATACTGTAGGATGAAATTATCAGTATCAGATTTGGGCGAAATTTGAAAGGGCTATAATGAATAATTTCTCATAATTTTCCAAAGGTATCGGAAATGTTAATTAATAAATGAACTATAACCATAGTTATTAAAAACATAAGCCATATA